>QTSX02005266.1:0-53476 GCA_014839935.2 Entomophthora muscae | reverse complement strand
CACAAAAAAATATTTAAAGCTGTGTTGGTGGTTAATCATCAATTCTATTTGGATTTGGGTGGTAATTCCCCATCATTAGAAACGGCTTCATATTATCCAGTGATTTCCCCATCACACTGCTGGGCAACAAAGGACCATAAAGCAGAAACCATAAACTGATTCATTAACAAAGCAATCATAGCCAACTACGGTACTCCAGACTACATCATAACTGATGAAGCAACTGAGTTATCAGGTCACGTAGTAAACGACAACTTAAAATCCAAAAACATTAAACATTTCACAACCTCTCCATACAGACCACAGGCCAACGGCAGACTGAAACGCCTAAACAGCAGCCTTATCAGAACCTTAGAGAAAGCAATGATGGCAAAGCCAAAGACACATGGCCACTATACGTGAAACATGCATTACTAGTATCCCAGGTCCACACCAATCAAGGAACAGGCTATTCACTGTTTGAGCTAACCTGCGGTACAAACCTAAATAATTATCCACAACAAGTAGCCATATATAAAGAATCCCACCGGGGAAACCTCCCACAGTATAACAAGTATCAAATCTACCAAATACATATCCCAAAGCTAAAATAGCAGGAAATAAAAAGGCTCACAAACACAAAAGGTAACCTTCACAGAGGAACCACTTTCCATCAACGCCCCCGTCTGGTCCTAGCTGGCAACAGAATGAACTAGACTCAGTACACAGAGGACCAGGAAGAATCATCAAGTACAGACCAAACCACAACACCTATCTAGTAAAATTCAAGGTTTCCAAAACCCCAATTGTCAATAAATATCATAGAACCCGTCTCCACCTTAGTAAAGGAGAACACTCGACCAGACTGGTTCCCAACTAGTGAGCAGTCCAGGGCATCAGGCGGCAGCCATTAAAACAAAACCTCCCCCGTGCACCAGAGTAATCCCTTAAGGGGGGTGTTCAAGGGGTCTGGATGTACAAGCATTCTCAGCTAATGCCAACCTACTTAACATCCAGCCATTGCCTAATGGCACCCTTCCAATATACTGTTTGACATACTGAGAATGGTAACCAAGCAGTATCACATGACAATCTAAGTATCCAGTGGCTCAAACCCATCCCGCACATGACCAACTCCTAGGTTCAATCCAACTAAATCTTTGCTACAGCCCAATCTATATAAGTCTAAAATATTATCCAATAAAATACACCTCTCTTCTTTCTTAATTCCCTATTTGAAGCTTCCCCAAAAGGCGCTCCTTATCAAAATGTAGCAATGTTTCTATTTATTTTGCTAAAATATCTTAGTTTCTTAATTTTTCTTTTACATTCAATATTTTTTCTTGCTTATAGCTTTTTATTAATTTAATTTTAACTGTATTTTTGTATATTTTACAAAAGTATTTAAAATGATTCTTTTTACTATGATTTTTAAAGTAATTAAATATATTTAATTGTTTTATTTGCAATTTCCGTTAGACAAAGTTATTGAAGCTGTTTTAGTTTCCAGGTTCAGGTACCCAAAAATTATTTGTTGTTTTATGACGATGTTTGATTTTTAATTTAGTTAGTAGATATGATTTCCTTTTTATTTTTACTTGTGATAATATTACTCTTGAAGATACTAATGCTAAATTTTCAAAAGTTTTAATTTAGTTCTAATTATTATTACATAGTTACACAAGCCTTTAAAAATAAACTCATGTTTTTATCTCTAAGCTGTCCACTTCCTTTTTTAAAGCTGCCAACTTTGCTTTAAAGGTTCTCACTAAAAGTTTTTGTTGATTTTTTGGTTTT
This sequence comes from Entomophthora muscae, assembly GCA_014839935.2. Lineage (NCBI taxonomy): Eukaryota > Fungi > Entomophthoromycota > Entomophthoromycetes > Entomophthorales > Entomophthoraceae > Entomophthora > Entomophthora muscae. The sequence goes on along the minus strand of QTSX02005266.1, from coordinate 51,700 downwards.
CTTGTTAGAATATTATTGTTATTGCTAAAGCCATTTAGTTTAATTCTCAAAGCTGCCAGAATCTCCTCTAAGTTCACCATTACATATCTATAATTTTACTGTTCCGTGGTGCACCAGCATGATTCTTTTGAGCTGCCAATTTCTTTCTTAAGTTCACAATTTTAGTAATACCTCATTACGGATTATTTGGCGATGAACACCCAAGCCCAATGTTAAAAAAAGCATATTTGACTTGTAGTATTTTTTCTAAATAAAGTTAAATATAAACTGCTTACCAAATCAATTCTTTCTCATAATTCACGTAAATCAATTTCAAAGCAACAGTTTTAATCTAAAAATCAATATTAGTGGTGACTTAATGTCTGATGCAATGGTTAATCAGATGACGTAATTTCCCATAAAAATTACTCTGGAGTGCCTTCATAAACAAGTCGTATTTAATTCCATATAATCTGATTGTATTGGTACTGGTGCTCAGCAATAGGCCCAAATGACCATAATGATAGTCAAGTGATATGTTTGTTTCAAAACTAGCCAATTGTATTAATTGAAACCAAAACATGATAAATTTAAGCAAATAGCTAATTATTATTTTAAATTAAGAATTATAAATATATGGAGGTTGCCCAATAGGCATTTGATAAATTTTGAACCAAGCCTAAAATAGAATTTGGTAAAACAATAAGCATACGTCATTTATGAACTTGACATTTATTGATTTCAAACCAACAACAAAATACATTAAATTAATACTCTTTATGACATCATATTCAAATGAGTCATTCTGGTTGTTTATGCAACACGTAACTGATAAGATTGGCAAATCAGAAGCAAGCTTTAATCAAAAAACGACACATGCAACCTTTGAAAATTGAATGCGAAAAACAAAGTGCCTGGCCAAAAGTACATTTTATCAACACCACATCGTACGTATGTGTCTAAACAGAACTATCAAAAACCAAGATACATTTAACGTTAATTTCCAGTAGCATGACACAAATGGTAAAGGCTTCTACTAATAATTACTAATCTTTAGCTTTAAATTCAAACTTTTTGGTCTGTGATAGACAAAACTATAGGGAGGTAATATAATAGTTTAGATTTTAACTTATACAATGAAGATTCTCAGTCCTGCTACTACAGCAGATAGCTATAATTTTTTATTATATTCAACCCAAAATTGTAACGCCGCGGGATAGAGCTGGTGCGCTTAAAGAAAGGTAGTGCTCCTTGTCATGTTTTATAAAGGCTCATTTAAAATCTTAACTAAATAAAAACTCTTTCTAGCCCCATAACAATGCCTACATTTACTTATAATGTGGCTCAACATGAAACTGACTTCATGTGACAGGTATGTATTGAGAATCTTAACTTGCTAAAGGTTAAAACTATATTAGTTTAGTTTTTACAGTTTACTTACTTTTACTAGTTTAGGCTCATGGGTTATGTGAAAGCGGATGTCATGCAAGGTGGCACCCAGCTCTAAGGTAAGTCATCCTAATGGCCTAGGTGCACCTTACGCCCCCAGGTTGGCTCAAAGCGGATGTCTTCCAAATGCACGGATGGCTGGAAGGCAACACCACTGGGAGAGTGAGTCTGTGGAGTGCTATGCGCTTTTATGGGGAAAGAACTTAAAAAATAAAATAAAAAATAAAGAGCATACAAAAGCAAAAACTAAATGAAAGGTAAAATTATACTTTTATCAAGCACTAACTTTTAATACCACAGTTCATACCACCTTAGGAAGATATTTTGAATATTTGTTCAAAGCTCTTCCAAGGTGGTATATTTTTTTCGGTTGACAATGCTCATAAAAAATAAAAATAAGATATTTCCTCACCACTTCCACTCCTGCCCATGTTGGATTGTTAGCTTGAAGGTTCTGAAGTGCAGGCGGGCCAAAAGACGTCAATCTGCTGAGGGCTAGCCCATCCTAGTGGGGTGCTAGGGCTGTTGGGTGCACTTTGAGTTGGGTGCCACACTGGCATAATACTTTTATTGTTAGGTAAACATATTCTTCTTATTTACTAATTATTTACTAGGTGAGACCCATACATTGGTGGTGTTCCATCATATCAACAAGCTTTGAAATACAGAATGCAGAAATGACATTGCTTTAAATTTTCAGCTTGTCTACTTAGATTTCAGAGTTGGCAGGCGCAAAATATTGTAAAGGTTGTAGCAATAATTCTATCAAATTGATTGTCAAACATGACTCTTACCAGCACACTAAAAGATATAAAAGTTCCGTTGTAGAGGTTCATACAGAAACAAAAGGTATGTCTTATACTGATATGTTCAAGTATGGTTTAATAGGAATTTTATTTAACACAAATCTAGCACCACCAAGGAAAGAAAAGCCAATGATTTCAAAATTACTTAATATTTGATATTCCAATTCGAGGGAACTGCATAGCACAGGTAATATAACTGATTCATTTAATTTTTCAAATGACTGGCGCTAACATTCACAAATTTTAGTTAACCAGGCATCAGCCTTTTTGGTCACACCACTGCTATCAAAAATTTGAAACCCAGATTGAAAGCCATGCAAAACATATCATTAGTATTTGGCGGCTGCTCTACAATATCCGTCATATGGTTCAGCCTTCACAAGAAAATCACAGAGATCATATCAGGCCTAATTTAACAAGCCTACCAACTCTTTAGTATTCAATGACGCTGCCTAAACGAAACATATTCAAGTTATCATTCCAAATTCACATCAGAAGCTCATACCAGACTCATCACACAAAAACCCACATAATCACATCCAAAGGATCCACACAAATGTTTTAATCAAAACAGCAATCCTAAGTTACACATGAAGAAAAACCAAATCCTTTAAACACAGGCATTTATCAGAGCACCGGCAGCCTAAATATCAAATTACAAAAGAAACCTAGATTTAAACAAGAACTTCCAAACCAAGATTGTCCACCCCTTCCTCAGCTTTTTTTGTTCAGAAACTCCTTCCCACCTGGTACCTAAGGTTTTGCCTATAAATGGCATCAAGTTACCTAAAAACAATCTGATAATAATGCCAAGGTAATTCCATTATATATGCACATGCTAATATTTATAAAGATCTCTAAAAGTTTACGCTGTAAAATAGCTCTCAAGCCCAAGCACAAGGAACTAATCCAATGATTAGTGAAATGAAGAAAATAAAACAAGGCTCTAAAAATATATTCAAAACACATCGTCCCATATAAAGCTAACTTAAATATTGCCAGGAAACTCCATAAGACCACTCAGAAAATAAAACTACTTATCTCAAACGCCAATTCCCTCATATTTTAAAATTAAGAATCAAACTTAAACTTATAATTGACAGAAGCTAGAATCAAGTATATTTCATATGCACCCTCATGAGAAACAAAAATAAGCTCCTTCCAAAAGCTAACACGCCTTTCAAACACTAAAAATTCAAATTCTAAGTTCATCAGGTTTAAATCTATAATAAATTCAACCTTTAAATGTAATTAAAGTCACATATATTATTTATTATTAATTTTATTATGATTTCCTATAAATGCATTTAAAGAGTATACTGTAAATTCAGAACCTGAACGTAAAAATGGGGGATTGTCAAATCCTTGGTCCAAATTTTGCATCACTTTTGCAGGATAGCCTTTTTTTAATTAAATTGATTTTTTTGAGTATTTATTTGAATTTTTAAAAGTGCAGGAACTCATAGACACTTTGCAAAGTTCAAGTCAAACTGCATATTTTTAATGAACAAAATGAATTAACTGGAATCAGATTTTAAGTGTTCAAATCCATCAACCATTTTCATTAAGTTTACTATGTTTTTTGGAATTGCGGGATTGTCAAATCCAAGAACCAAATTTCAAATCACTTTTGAATGCCACTAGTAAACTCAAATAATAATTGCGGGAACTGAAATTCAAATTTAATGTACAGTAAGTAACTAGGACAAATCAACCCAAATCAAAAAGCTCCACTCTGGATAAAATAAAATGAAAAATCCAATCTCAACAGCCATATTTAGACATGAAATTAAGTGAAATGAAAAATTGTCTAAACTGGAAATGATGCAACATTCTGCACTTTAAATCACTAATATAGCAACCATAAAACCATATAATGATATATGAGCTACCCTCCTGATGACGCAGAAATTTTTTAAAAGTTTTTTAGCTCCTGGCGTAGCCAGGGGCCATAAAACTTTCTTTCAAGGAAGAAGGAGAGGAGGAAAGATAAACCATCAGTTTACTAACTATGTATTCATGTATTGCTACTAAGGATGCTTGATTACAGTAGATTTTAAAAAACGCTAATAATAAAGTAGAATTATATATTACAATCTATCTTATCACATTGTATTTCCTTTGGTGTGTTGATAATGTGATAAGATAGATTGTAATATATAATTCTACTTTATTATTAGCGTCTTCTGAAATCTACTGTAATCAAGCATCTAAATTTTAGCCGTCCTAAAATGGAATAGGGTGATTTTTGAGAATACCTATGATTCCTAAAAGAATCAACACAAATTCACTCTAGATCCTTTAACATCCTTTTTGAGACACCCATAAATTATATTTATTTCAAATTCACCGCAATTATGATTTGAAACTTGGTTCTTGGATTTGACAATCCCGCAATTTCAGTTTTGTTAATTTTTACATGATGTCTATGTTTTGATTGAAATACAGGGAATCTCAAATTGTACATTAGAATCCCGCATTTCTGATTCATGTATCCCACATTTGTTTGCTGAGTTTTGTCTTTTGTTAGTTGAGTTATCTGCTCAAGAGATTCAAAGTTTGCCAATTTAAATAAACCAAAAAAAAATCAAAATAAATGGTTGATTTTATTAAATATTTTATTTTTCACTCAGCTGAGTTGCCCACAAAAGTGAATCAAAATTTGGACCAAGGATTTGACAATCCTGCATTTTTACGTTCAGGTTCTGAATTTACAGTATAAGATATCCATTATAACTTAGGGAACATATCTAAAACCCTGAATTATTTTTTGGTTAAATAAACCCCTTAAATAAAATCATCTGATCTTCTTTATAATGGTAATGTTAATTAAATAAAATTGACAAATTTATTTTACACCATAAGCTATTTAACTAGAAAGACTCTAAATAACATTAACCTAATTTAATTTCTACCAAACATAACCACTATTTCTCACTTATAAAAAGAAAAATTCTAAAAAGAAGATATCTTTTTCTAACTAACCTTGAACAGCCTAAGCAAAAATAAAATAGTGTTGAAACAATGGGGTCAAACCTTGGCAAGGTTCTCCCCAAGTGGGTTTGTGACCCACAATCTGACTTCCCAGTGACTGTGGCCAAATGCAGAAGTCAACTTAAACTACCAAATCCAGTAACATGAGCAAATGATGATCCCATACAGTGGATGCCTTGATTTAGCGCTTGACTTATTACTAGGATCAAGCCATCCCCTAACCATCCAACCAAGTGATCAACACAATTATGTTCCTGATATCCAAAATCCACAAAAACTATAAAATATTTATCTCTCAATAAAGATCATTATCTAGTTTTCAATTATTTCCCCCTTTTCACTCTGATAATACAGCACAGTTATGACATTGATAGTATAGGTAAATTTCCATCCTACCTTTCTTTTAAAAATTTCTCCTGCTGCCTGTACTCACTGTGGTAAAAAATATACAAAATTATCATGTCCATGCTCTCCTTAGATTGGGTGCTCTATGCTCCAGAAGCTGAAATAACTGAAGGACATGTTCTTTATCAAAGCATGATAATTCCAGTTTCTGCTTTCCATTCTCTGTCCGCACAAGGGTTCTTCCAGGCCCCCTTGTCTATACCCTGAACCAACAATGAGAGCATCATGCCAGCACATGTAACCCAGCAAATTTGCAGCACAGCCTTGGAGTTATTTGCGGGAGCCAATGATGACAATATCACAGTATGAATCCAGTCTGTGTTGCAGTTTCAGTATTGTATAGGACAATGAATCAAACATCTGGATGTAAAATTTTGTAACAATCAACTATCATGTGATTGTTTTATTGCACTCAAATTTCCTTCATTTTTATCAAATTAACTATGAGTAAAAATGTGGTAACAAGTAGCCATACTAATTGCACACATGCATAACAAAGGGAATATGAGATTTGAGATCAATTAGTGACCATAATTGTCATTTTTCAATTATAGACAACTATGTGAAATCAGGTTTTCTGTTGACTATTAATTTTGACACCATCCTTGTGACCCAATAACAGCATATTATATTTCCCACCAGTCAACCACAGCACATATTTTGCTCTATATAATCTACAATAACTACTTCCCAATAAAACAGTTTTGTCATATTATCTTCCTTTCTTCTGTCCTTCATTGGCTATCTCTTTACCGCCCACAGGTAGAGTGTTGAGAATTAGGATCCTTGGCTAACTATCAGTAGAATATTACTACCCCTGCCTGCAATAATCATGACAGTCTACCAAAAGCAAACAGGCATAATGGAATTTCCAGCCTGTTTCTGGATCTCATAAATATCCATTTTCCTACCTCACAACAAAGAAACCTGGTGCAATAAGTAACACAAAGATCATACAGAAAAGGGCTGAGACATCTTTAAGCAATTATTTCTTGCCAGATTTTTAATGAATGATACAGCACTTATGATAATTTTCCAAGTCAAAATCCTGTCACAAACTGGTATGGTAAAGGAATCAACAAGGGCCTATGAGGAGTTGATCCTGTATTCCCTGTCTGATATAGTCTTTGATAATCCTGTCATACACCTGATATGCTATGACACCCACAAATCCTACATGATGCAACATGTGAACCTCAACCAGGTTAAAAATTGAAAAGTTTGTACCACAAGTCAGAAAAGACCAAAAATTCTCTAATGAGCTTCACAAGGTGCAGACTGAGAAAAGAGAGAGACCCAAGAATCTCAACAACTCTGGTTGTGCTAGCTGCCCCCTGCCAAACAACATTAGTCATAAACCACAAACAACCAACACTCACAACAATTAGAGCAATGAGCAATCCAAGAATTCAGACTTAAGATTAACTGCTTTACAGAATAAACCAGATGATGGAAAAGCTTGGGGAGAGCATTAAGAGAGCAAATCTCTCCCTGTCCCCCATAATACTTTCCCAATTAGAAGTACTGACTTGAAAGCATTAATCATTGCCTTGTAACCCAGGTGCTATTCAACAACCCTGTATCATACACTGTTGCTTAACACCAAAACAATCTGATATCCTATTATTTCTGCTTTTGCAGGTACACTGGATCAGTTATATAAGATTTAAGTGCAGCCAAACATTGATCAAAAGCAACTCTGTGAAAAAGTTCAAGCTAGTTACTAATTCTTTACAGATTAAGAATGAATTCCTAGCTGATAAACACCACATTCCTGTTATCCAAGAAAGATATGTGATATATTGTCCTAGAAAATCTGTACTCTACTATACATGGACAAGTCATTGATTTCACTAGGTTTGACGTGGTACTTGGCCTGGACAGGCTCAGGAAAACAAAACCTTTTAGACTGGGTCACCTCAGTTTTAACCATCAAGAGAGAGGGTGTTAATCATCAAATATACCCAGATAAAGTAGACCAACTTTTAAATAACCATGTTTTTGTCCAAATAACTAAAAAACATGTATAGCAGGAAGGTTGATATCCATCAACCGGGAAGTATTTTGGTACACAATCATACATTTCAGGGATCAGCAGAAATATCTGATCACACCATAACAGGAGATTATTGCAAAACATCCTGGAATGTTCAAAGAATCTCTCCTCAGGTTATTCCCTGAGAAGCATATTCAGCACTCCATACAACTGAAAAGTGTCATCCCTAGGGTGCAACTCATATACTGCCTCACCCCTAATAAGGATGATGCCCTGTGAGCTTTCCTCAGGAAAGCCCTTGGAAACAGACTTATTAGGCTTTTGTATGCTCCCTTTGGTGCTGCTGCATTCTTTGTGGCTAAAAAGAGAAGTTACTTGCAAATTGTAACCAACTACTGTGCGCTGTTTAAGATAACTGTAAAAATTGATACCCCTACTGTTAAGTGAAAACTTACCTGATGCCTTGGGCAGCACCACATTATTATCTAAACTAGGTTTTACTGTGGGCTACAAACAAGTACAAATTAAAGAGAAAGTCATTTCCAAGAGGATTTTGCACCAAATATGGCACCTATGAATGGGGGTTTATTAACTTTGGCATGACTAATGTGCTATCTACCTTTTTCATTTTCATAAATGAGGTGTTTGCACCTCACATTGGAAAGCATGTCCTTGTTTGCCTAGATGATATTTTGTGTATATTCCAGATTTAGAACTCTACCGCAAGGACCTGGAAGTGGTGTTCTCCACCTAGCCCAGCATGAAACTCTAGCAAAGCTTCTAAACTCCAGTTCTTTTGAGAACAACTACCCTTCCTAGGCCACATAGTATCCAAAAACAGGATCAAAAATGATACCCAGAAAGTGCAGGCCATCTTCAAGATACCCCCTCAAGGGCAAGAGCAAACCAAGGACATTCTTTTAAATGGTCACCTACATTTGACAATTCATACCCAGCTGCAATGTACTTACCGCTCCCCTATCAGTCAATATGGGCTGTTGTGATCTGAGGCGCAACACAGACTCACAGCAGGAAATTCTAACCTTAGAATTGGATTTTTACTAAGTCTTGGTTAGTCAGCAGAGAAGGTGATTCAATTACCTTGTGGCCCTAAATAATATATCTCTACTAGGTGTGGCTAGAGAGAGGCGCCAAGGTACTTGAAAACGCAAGGACAAAAGTGTGAATAGAACTTGATTTTATTAGTGATAGAGATTGATTATATAATGTTTATGGTTACCACAAAACAATACAGGGCCGGTAGGATCACTCATCACAAGCATGAGTGGGGCAAGTGAGTTGCCCAGGATCAAAAAAACAAGCAGATGAATTTCTAACTTTGAAAATGGACTCATTTTCAGGAGCAAGAGCAAAAGTGAGGGATTTGTCCTCAAAATAACCCAACAAAGGCAAAATTGAAATAGCGTGAATATTGGCAATCACAACATGGGAAGCTAGTCAAAACTTGTGTGAAGCTCACAAAGGGGCCTAGGTTTCTGGCAACTCAAAGAGAACCCTGTATCTGCACTCATGCTACAGCACCCAAAACATGATATGGACTATTGATAGAGACAGACTCTTCTGATGCCTCCATAGATAAGGTCCTCTGCATCAAGCCATAACCTGGCAAGTGCCTGCCTGTTGCTTATGAGTCTTGCAAGCTTAAATGTGGGGGATGATGTTAATCCCTCCATTACAAAGTTTCTTGCTATAGTGCACAGCCATGTAAAGTGGTGATGCTGTATTGAACGTCAGGGGGAGCTCATGGCGCTTACTGATCATAAGTTGTGTATCTGCTTCAAGACTCAGATCAATCTCTCACACAGACACACACAATAGATGGTGTTCCTGGAAAGGTTCAGTATGAGAATACAGTACAATCAAGGTCCTGGAAATGCTACAGCTGACTCCCTATCCCACCTCTATATCCACGCCTCTAGAGATAAGGATGAGATAGACCCTGAATGGCCTCCTCTTGTCCTCTAAACCAAGGAAAAGTGGTTCTCTCTTGGTACCACAGAAATTATCTGTGATTTAGTGATCAGGAATAAGCATCTGCTTGCTGATGTGTATGATACCCTACAATGAAAGATGGTAGACAGGACTATTATCATGTATGTCCCACCTATCAAAGAGTAGAACTGCCCTACTTTATCATCAAGATCTAGGGCACAAAAACAGCAGAACCCTTTACATATAATTAAAATTTTAACCCTGGCAGCCCAACCTATACTGCAATGCCCAAGAAGTGTTAGTACAGTAAGAGGAATGTGAAAAATTGTGCTGATAGGGATGCATACCCCAAATTAGTGCTATCAACCTGCACTCAGCAACTGTTCAGGATGTGGCTTTGGATATTGTGGGGCCATGCCGGCAAGGCAGCAACAATAGGGACACCTTTACTGGCATAAGCTTTGTTGCCAGGTCAGTGGCTTTGAGCAGCTGAAACCTACACTGGGGAAGATGGAGGCCAATTCATTGGCAAAGAAGTTTTTGGCAAGTTTAAAGACCCAGAACTAATGATTAAAGATGGAGGCAAGGCTTAACTAGCCAATAAAGGAGCAAGATACATAGTAATAATGCCATTACATCCATAGGCAAGTGGCAGAGTAGAGCAAATAAATGGATCTCAGGAACAAGCCCTTATTTAACTCACTACTGGGGCCCACAAGGATTGGCAAAAACAGTTATCTAAAGCCCTTCTTGTGTGCTGTGCCTGGGTGATTGGATCCACTGGGAAAAGTTCTTTTGGATTAGTCTACAGCACTCCTCTAACATAATCAAAGCCTTGATTGAGCCAAAGCTTGAAATACCCAAAAATGGACCACCCAGAGACTAACCAGACATCTCCCTTACCAATTGTGATCAAGAGGCTGGGGAAGATAAGTTGCTACAAAGCAATTCCCTTCCAGTGAAGATATAAAGGGGGATAAAGTCTGGGTTATTGTTGCAACCAAGGTTCAAACCTCGCCTGCTAATGTATCTTACAATACACAGGGGGCGCTCAATGAGTTGCCCCTTGACGTATCTAACGTTATGAATGAATCTGATGGCAATGTCAAATGGCGGGCACTTCATCCTAATTAGGAGCATTGTCAATTTGACCTGCTGATCCCCGCACAAGTTATTCCTTGGCTCCAAACCCTACATGGAACTCCCCACTATGCCACCCCCTTGTGGCCTTGTGGCTTCCCCATCTAGTATATTAATCACAATATCCTAAAATAAACAACACCTTATTCTTATTATTCTGTGCTTTCCAATTGGACTGTTGTCTTCCCCAATTCCAAGTACTGAACTCTCATTGGTTCAGTTGCAAAAGTGGTAGCACAGGTAGGTTCTGACCTATTTCAAAAACAAAATTTCCCCCAAGAAAGGACGGAGTACGGGCCGCATGGCTACTCCACAACAAGAGACATTTCTTCCAATCCCCAAAGGGGACATTCCCAAAGGTTATATCATCTATCAAGATCAGCTAGTTCTTACCAGTGTATACAATTGGCTCTGCCTCGGGCAGCGTGACGCTAGTGTCACCCCGCCACAGTCAGATCTGTCACAACATATGCTCAACATCCAACTAGAGTCCTTCACTGGCGGTGTCAAAGGAGCTGACATTGTCAGTTGGCTCCAGTCCACCAAAACGCGCCTTTGTATCTGTCAGGTTCCTGAGTCCATGTGGGTCACCACCACATCTGGCCGCCTTACGGGGCCCGCCGCCGTGTGGTTCACCAACTGGGCCAGCCAGGAGTTTGACATCACCTGGGCAACATTTTGAGACGCTGCCAAGTCCCAATATAGTGAAACCTTCTCTCCCATTATCTTGGGGACTCCCCTCCTAGCCATCAAGCAGACTGGTTCTGTCCCTGAGTATCTTGCCGCGTGGCAACAAGCCCTTGCTGCCGCCCCCAAAGCAGTGACCGACGGGAACGCCATGTTGCTCACTCTCATTGTCAATGGGTTAAAACCCCATATTTGCAAGTGGGTTCCCGTTGGCCGCTGCACCTCTATTGACAACTGCTATAAAGCCATTGTAGAGGCCAATAACCAGGCTTTAATGGGCTTCTGCCACACCAACAATGCTCCATCCCAACCACGTCCTACATCTAACAATGGCCAAGGTCAAGTGGACCGTTGCCAACCGCGCCAGCAAGAAAGTGCAGCTAAACGCCCCGCAAGGGGGAGCTCCAGCTAGCACTAATTGAGGACCAGGGAAAAGCCTAGGGGTTGTAACAACAAGAGGCCTTACAACCCTGACTGACCCGCCCTCTCAGCCCTTGCTTGCAAAGAACTCCCACAACTACAATCTTCACAAGGTTGAAACCCTAGACGTCTTTCAGGTCCATAGCAACAACCCCGTGTTGCAAGTTGCTCATTCCGCAAATAAAGTAACACACTTGTCCTATCCCTTCTGTTTCTGTGGGAAAACCCACAAGTTACTGGTAGATACCAGGGCTGATCACACCATGGTAGACCAGGCGTTTGCTGACTCCCAGTAGTTAGACCAAGTACCCAGCAGATTCAAAGCAGTACATGTAGCTGATTCCCGCAGAATTGCCATCACCCACAAGACAGTACCCTTCTCTGTAAGAATGGGGAACATCCAGGTTAAGCTCTCTGGGCCAATCATGGCAGGCCTCAGCCACAACGTAATTGCTGGCCTCAACTGGCTCCGGCATAACCACCCTTACATTGACTGTGATACCTCTGTCATCACCCTCAATAGAAATGGGGTGGGTTTTCAGATTTACCCCATGAAAATGAAAAAGCTACTACATGACACTGTGTTTGTCAGACTGACAGAAACAGACTCATACAATTTCAAGGGGGGAGACTAGACTTTAACCAATGTTCAGTCAAAGTTATCCGTGCAGAACCATCTGCAGTCCCTCCCTTGTCAACATCACCACCATCAGCGCTAGCTGCACTCCTCAAGGAGTACAAGGACATATTCAGTGAAACACTCGAACAACTACCCCCACCCCTGGAGATCCAGCATGCTATACAACTTCAAGGATTGTTACCTAAAGCACAACCATTATACTGTCTCACGCCAAAGGAAGATGAAACCCTCTGCCAGCACCTTGTGGACGCGCTTGATAAGGGATTCATTTGCCCCTTGCTCTCTCCATACGGGGCAGCAGTCTTCTTTGTAGCTAAGAAGGATGGGTCTCTTTGCCTGGTCACAGACTACCGCGCCCTAAATGAGGTGACAGTTAAAAATAAATACCCCCTGCCACTGATTGACAACCTGTTTGATACACTTGCAGGCGCAAAGGTCTTTAGCAAGATCAATCTCACTGCAGGGTACAACCAGGTCCGCATTGCACCAGGGGATGAGGCAAAAACTGCCTTCTGCACACACTACAGGTTGTTTGAGTGTTGTGTCATAAACTTTGGAATGGCTAACGCTCCCTCCACCTTCGCCATTTTGATGAACAAAGCCTTTGAGGAATTGATTGGAAAGTGTGTGGTGGTGTACCTTGACGACATTATTGTCTTCAGTCAAGATCAAACCACACACCTCCAACACCTCCGTGCTGTCTTCACACCCTTTGAGAAAACCAGCTAAAAGCTAAACCTTCCAAATGTGAGTTTCTCAAGTCAGAGTTATTATTCCTTGGGAACACCGTCTCTGCCCAAGGGATAAAGCCTGTTCCTGCCAAAATCAAGGCAATCACTAGCATGCCGCCCCCCCACTGATGTGGGCCAAGTGCAAACATTCTTGGGCATGGTTGCCTATGTACGCAAGTTCATCCCCAATTGCGGGGAACAAATTGCACCTCTCACTGAGCTCCTCAATAGCAAACAGCGCTTCCATTGGACCCCCACCAGAGATCAAGCCTTTGAGACGTTGAAGCAAAGGCTCACAACGGCACCAGTACTGCAGTTCCCCAATCAAAACCGACAGTACAAACTCGAGACTGACGCCTCTGACAGGGCCATAGGGGGCGTGCTAAGGGTAGAAACTGACAATGGTGTCTTTCTTCCCGTAGCGTATGAGTCCAGGAAGCTCACTGACTCAGAACAACGCTATCCCATCCATGATAAAGAGCTGGCAGCCATTGTACACTGCATTGAGAAGTGGTGCTGTTACTTGGAAGGTGCAATTTTCCCACCCCGCGTTCTGAAGGACCATAAGTCACTCCAATACTTCAACACGCAGTCCCATTTGACACGCCGCCAAGCAGGATGGGTTGAACTTCATCTCCCTATCAATTACGCATCAAATATAAGCCTGGAAAGGAACTCGTCACAGCTGACGCCCTTTCACGACTCTACGTAGCGTCCATCACTGGGGACAACGGTTTGGACCCAGACTGGCCCATGCTCTACCTGCACCCTGAGGCAACCCACTACAAGGGCCTTAACTCAGTCACCATCTCCAAGCTGAAGGACAACAAGAGTCAGTTCACCATTAATGCTGGAAACGTCTGCCGCCGGGCAGAGACAGGTGAGAAGACGCCTTATATTCCCACCACACAACAAGGAGACACCATCTTGCACTACCACCAAACCTGGGGTCACATCAGAGGGCGTAACCTCTTTGAGATCATGAAACATAAGGTTTGGTGGCCGCAAATGCGCCAAGACATCTTTGACCTCCTTGAGACATGCATATTGTGTAAAAAGAATACGTCCAAACCTGCACCTCCTAAGTCTATCCTACCCATCAAGGCTATGGAACCCTTTGAACAGTGGGCCCTCAACATTGTGAGACCGCTCCCCAAAGACAGACTTGGTAAGAAGTATATTATTGCCGCTATTAACTACTTCACACGTTGGCCAGTAGCCTGGGCCACAACCAACCACACTGCCACCACTGTTACCCGCTTTATTGGTAAAGAGATTGTGGCTTGCTTCGGGCGACCCAAGCGTCTTATCACAGACGGCGGGCCCAAACTTGTTGGACACATTGTGAAGGCATACTGCATCAAGAACTTGCTCCAACATATGGTCACAACCCCCTACCACTCACAAGCCAACGGACGCGTGGAACAGTTAAACGGCTCCCTGGTTCAACTGATTGCCAAGCTCTTGCAAGAGCATCCTAACACTGCGTAGACTGAACACCTTCCAACTTCCCTACTGATCCTGCAAGCAAGAATCAACAGGGGCACTGGGTTCAGCCCTAACACCCTGGCCTTTAGAACACCTGACAGTCTGACAGGGGTTGAACAGGGGAAACTGCGGTCCAAGGTTCCCAACAAGCCCCCCTTAGTGCTAACTCCCTCCCTAGACCAATGGCGCGCCAAAGCCTGGGAGATCAAACACAAGCGGATTGCAGGGGGGACAAAACACCTCAAAGCTAGGTACGCCGTAGGTGACCCCGTCTACACCCTCAATCCTAATTCTGCCAAATTAGAACCCAACCACTTAGGGCCCTTCAAGGTAGCCGCTGTCTATAACAACCACACCTACCAACTTGAAGATGTCCAAGGAAACACCAAGAAGCTTCACCACAATTGCTTGCGCCCCTGCTGTGCCATCCCCACACAAAGGTTGTTTGTGCAGACCTTCCCAGACTTTCTGCAGACTCCAGTCCTGGTGTCTGACAACAAGCAGGGGGCAAGGGGGGGTGTTGCAACCGAGGTTTGAACCTTGCCTGCTAACGTATCTTACAATACACAGGGGGCGCTCAATGAGTCGCCCCTTGACGTATCTAACGTTATGAATGAATCTGAAGGCAATGTCAAATGGCGGGCACTTCATCCTAATTAGGAGTGTTGTCAATTTGACCTGCTGATCCCTGCACAAGTTATTCCTTGGCTCCAAACCCTACATGGAACTCCCCACTATGCCACCTCCTTGTGGCCTTGTGGCTTCCCCATTTAGTATATTAATCACAATATCCTACAATAAAAAACACCTTATTATTATTCTGTCCTTTCCTATTGGACTGTTGTCTTCCCCAATTCCAAGTACTGAACTCTCATTGGTTCAGTTGCAACATGATGAATATTAATAAGAGCAAACTACAGCTGGAAAAGAGGGCCCCACTATTGTACTAATGGTAAACAATAACAATACTTACTTAGTCCATGGATTGGGGAAAATAAAGATAATCTTTCATATCACAGCCAACTCTGACTGTTCAGTTAAAGACAAAAGCAGTGAGAAGCTGCACTGATTGCATCTGAGCAACAGATGGTGGAGTATGGGGCTTGCACCCCAAACACCTCCCAACTGACAAGTTACTCAAGGAGGCCAACTCTCAGCAGGGGGAATTAAAACTGGGGGTTGAACCCTGGTAAAGCATCACACAAAAGACCCCTTGTCCCTAAATTTGACTACCCTGACACACAAAGCCGGAAGCAGAAGCTAACTTGGGTTACCAAACAAGGAAATAAAAACTGCTAGTAATCCAAATCTTTAAGAGTTTTATTTAGTGTCCACAAATTAGTAGGATCAAGCCACCCCTACCCATCTAAGACAGTTGATTGGTGGGGATCTTGTTCCTCCTAAAGAATTCACGTAAACTATTTAATCTCACATATTTAAGTAAATATGCTATCTAGTTTCTGATATTTTTCTCCCTCTGTAACTCTGATAATATGGAAAATTTATGACAATAACAAATCTCCTAGTAGATATCTGGTATTAGGTAATCAAAAATATCTGTAAGATATCATCTGAGAAGGTTTCCTGAACCCATGATATTGAACTGTACTGATCTGGTTTTGAGGTGGTGATCAAAATAATCACCAGTTAAAGCTGAGAGTGGCAGGGGATTGAACCATTCCCTGCACCAGCTGGTGTCATCTGTAGAAATTGTTTCTAGATCTTCTAAACCTTCATAAGGAGCGCCTTTTGGGGAAGCTTCAAATATGGAATTAAGAAAGAAGAGAAGTATATTTTATTTGATAATACTTTAGACTTATATAGCATTGACTGTGGCAGGGATTTAGTTGGATCAAACCTAGGGGTTGGTAATGTGTGAGATGGGTTCAAGTCACTGGATACTTGGACAGGCATGTGATATTTCTTGGTTACCATTCTTGGTATGTCAAACAGTATATTGGAAGGGCACCAAATCAGGCAATGGCTTGATGTTAGGTGTGATGGCAATAGCCAGAATACTCATACATCCAGACCCTTGACACACCCCTCCCTTAAGGGATTACTCGGGTACATCAGGAGGGGGCTTTGTCTTGACGGCTGCTGCCTGATGCTCCTGGAGCTGTTTACTAATTGAAACCAGTCTGGTGGAGTGTTCTCCTTTACTGAGGCGGAGATGGGTTCTGTGATATTTCTTGACAATTGGGGTTTTGGCACCTTGGAATTTTACTAGATAGGTGTTGTGATCTGCTCTGTACTTGATGATTCTTCCTGGTCCCCTGTGTACTGAGTCTAGTTTCTTTCTGTTGCCAGCTAGAACCCAGACAGGGGAGTTGATGGGAAGTGGTTCCTCTGTGGAGGTTACCTTTTGTGTTTTGAGCCTCTTTATTTCTGCTATTTTAGCTTTGAGGCGGATTGTTGTAGATTTGGTGCTTGTTCTACTGTGGGGGGTTTCCCCAGGGGATATTTATGTATGGCTGTTTGTTGTGGGTGATTATTTCTGGTTTGTACCCGTAGGTTAGCTCAAACAGTGAATAGCCTGTTCCTTGATTGGTGCGGACTCAGGATACTAGTAATGCATGTTTCATGCATAGTGGTCATGTGTCTTTGGCTTTGCCATCCATTAATTTCTCCAGGGTCCTGATAAGGCTGCTGTTGAGGCGTTCCACTCTGCCATTGGCCTGTGGCCTGTATGGAGAGGTTGTGGAATGTTTAATGTTTTTGGACTTTAAGTAGTTGTTTACTATGTGACCTGATAAAACAGATGCTCCATCAGTAATGATGTATTCTGGAGTGCTGTAGTTGGCTATGATTGCTTTGTTAATGAATTGGTTGATCATTTCTGCTTTATAGTCCTTTGTTGCCCAGCAGATGGGCCAGCGTGTGGAGAAGTTGATAGCTACAATTAAGAAATGTTGGTTTGTTTTTGTTTCTGGGAAAGAGCCTACTACATCTAGCCCCCAAACCTTGAATGGTTCAGGGTCAGGTACTGGGTTGACCGTTGGCTGGGGAGCCTTTGTGCTGGTGTATTTCTTGCACACTGTGCACTTTTTCAGAACATCAACTATATCCTGTTTGAGGTTGGGCCACCATACTATCTCTTTTAATGTGAGGTATAGGTTGTTAGCCTTTGTATGTCTTAGTAGGCAGTGATGTCTTAATATGGTATCAACTCTTTGTGCAAGTGGGATGTATGGGACATGTTTGTTGTTAATAATTTGGTATACAGTGCCATTTGATACATGGAATTACTTTTTGTTTCTTACTAATGTATTCTGGATTAGTTGATGTATTGAGGGTTCTTTCCCTTTGGTTTTATACTCAGTATTGTATAGGTTTGGCCAGTCAGGGTCCAGGTGGTCAGGGTGATCCTCTCTAGGATGACATAGTCTATAGAGAGCATCAGTTGTGACCAGCTCTGCCCCCTTTTTGTATTGGATGTATAAATTAAGCTGCTCCAGCAAGGACATCCATTTGGCTGCCGCTGTGTGAGTGTGTTCTGAGTTTTGAAATATATTAAGGATTTATGGTCAGTTAGTACTTGACAATTAAATGTCCTTCCAGATAGCATTTCCATTTCTTGCATGTGTGGTATATTGCTAGCAATTCATTATTGTGTATTGGGTATCTCTGCCCAGTATTAGTTAGTTTTCTGCTTTTGTAACAGACTGGCAGGAAGTCTTGCTGCCCTGGCTGGCAGATGCGCAGGACTGCGTCAATGGCAGTGTCACTGGCATCTGACTCAAGCTTGTAGCACCTGTTATTATTAGGGTATTGCAAGATTGGTGCTTTGATCAGAGCTTGTTTTAATAATTGGAAATTCTTGTTGCATTCTGGTGTCCAGATGAATTTCTTTTTGGCATTACCCTTGGTTAAGTCATTGATAGGTGTGGTTAGTTTCCCGCAGTCTTTGATGTATTCCCTTAGGTAAGCTACAATTCCAAGAAAGCATCTAACTTGTTTAACGGAGGTGGGGTGTTGCATGGTATTTATGGCTTTAATTTTTTCTGGATCTGCTTTGATGCCATTGTCAGAGAAAATGTGGCCCAAGAACAGGAGTTCCTTTTCCATAAATTGGCACTTACTTGGTTTTGCGTAAATTTTGTGCTTTGCAAGTCAATTGAGTGTCTTGCAGACATGCGTGAGGTGTTTCTCTTTTGTTTTGAGAATATGATGATATTGTCAAGGTAGCATAATGTGTTTGAGAAACCGTTTAGTGCTTGGTTCATCATGGTGACAAACGTTGCGGGAGCTGTTACAGTAGAAAACCAAATGAAAGGGATAGTACACCCTCGTAAAACCCAAAATCAGCAAATAACTGCAGCCAAACCCCTGAAAGAGATTGACAACTTAAATGCCGTCATAGACAAAAAATGGGTCAAAGCTGGGTTTGCCCAAATAGCCCTCAATAATCTGGACCTGCCCTATTTTCCCCCAAATAATTGACAAGAAAATTACGCGTTATACACTATTTGGGGATGACAGCGCTCAACCCGCTGGTCGCCAGAATTTTTTGAATTATGACGTCATCAACTCAAATTCCAAGGCAGGACCACCAACTGCTGAAAATATTCTTGCCAGCCAATCAGAAGCCGCGGAATCTCCTCCCAACCCATCCTGAATTCCCTTAAGACTTCCTGATTTCCCCTCTAGAAACTTGTTTCTAGATAGCTATATTTCCCTGAAGAATAAACAAAAAAAGTCTCAAAAAAAACCCTCATGTTAGAGTATCTTGGCCTCTTGGCCCCAGTGGTTGACAGTATGTTGGCTGCCCTCTTCCAGTTTGCTGCCAATTCCTTAACTGCGCCTTGGCCCGCTTTGTACCCTTCAGTTCCCCTGGCTTTGTCCTCTGATTTACCTCTTCAATTAATGTTTTTGATTTTGATCTTAATGTCTGCCATTTGCTACACTCACAAAGGCGCAAAATTAGTAACCCCATCTTACCAATTTGGTTTAGTGTTGTTGAGGCAACTGAAAATTTGCTTATTTTATCCACATTGTTTTTTGTTGCATCTTACAGCCCACCATTTAACCCTTACAGGAGTGTTGGTCATCCCAAAGTTCATTACCCTACACTCAAAGGATCTAAATTGCGTACAGAACACAGTTTTTGGTATGTCCTTTTCCTTTACTTCAACTTGGTTGTAACCTGAAGTGAGGTCAATTTTGGAGAAAAATTTGGCTCCTGAGAGTCTTGCAAACAGATCCTCTATGAGTGGGAGAGGGTATTTATTCTTTACTATGCTTGCATTTAGTGCTCTGTAGTCAGTTACTAGACGCAGAGTGCCTTCCTTTTTCTTTACAAAGAACACTGCTGCCCCCCACAAGGATTCTGATGGGCGGATGAAGCCTTTAGCTAAGTTGTCCTCAATATGGGTCTTGAGGGTTTGGGTCTCCATGGGGGAGAGTCTGTAGAGGGGTACAGGTTTGGGCATGGCTTTACATAGGTTGATGCCATGTTTGACCTCCCGTTCAGGGAGTAGTTTGGTGAATTCTTCCTTGAAGACATGGGTGTATTCATTTAGGAGTGCCACAAGTTCTGGGCATTGGATCTTGGTTGTTTGTATGTTATTGAATACGGTGTACCTCATTATGTGGAGGGTACTATCTTTGGTTAGATGTTCTGAGTCATCTTGGTTTATGACCTGGACAAATACTGTGTCTCTTAGAATGAGGTCATTGGGTTCTTTGAGGATGTTAAAATTGACTCTGTTGCATTTGATGGTCATGGTTTTTGCTTTCCAACATACACTGGGGTTCACTCAGGTGAACCAGTCCATGCCTGCTACAATGTTGTAGTTTATGCTGTTCATGACAAGTCCTTTGATGGACGTTTGTATGCCTCAGAGGTCAATTCTGAAGGGAGTTGTTTTGCCTTTGAGTAGAACCTTTGATTTGTCTGCCATTCTGGCGTATTTGAAGTTGGATTTGACAACTGGTACTTTGTACTTGGTTAAAAAGGGTTGCTAACCATAGTGTGTTGCGCGCCAGAGTTGAATAAAATTTTATGTGTATGTGATTTATAAGTGCATGGGTACACAAGAAGTTGTGAGTGCTCTTTAATTTTTTATGTTCATAAAAATGGAGGATTGCGGGACATGTGGGATGTGAGCAGCAAAGTTCTTGCCTTGGTACAGTTTCTTGTCAAGTTGGGGGGAGACAGGATCACTTAAGACTGTTCCCCCTCCTTTTTCCCTGTTCCTCTGTTTTGAGACCTTTGAGGTCAAAGAATGTGGGGTCAGATTCATAGTGTGTTGCTATTTCAGCATTGTTAACTTTGGTGGTGTCCTCTTTCTTGGGACGGGAGCAGTTTGTGCTTTGTCTGCAATTGCCATTGTTGCAATTGGAGTTGCTGTTACTATGATTGGTGTTCTGGCGTTTATTGTCATTGGAGTTTTCTCTGCCATTGCCATTTGAGGAGTGATTGACGTTGCGTGCAGCATATTCCATGTTTGTGCGTTTTTTTGCGCGCTTGGCTTCTGCAATGAGTGCAGGCATGGAGGTGTTGGCCTCTGGGCAGATGAGGGCAGCAACTGAGGGTTTCATTCTGTTGATGAATGAGGCTCTAGTGTGCACATTGTCAGCTTGTGCTGGGTTTTGGATTTTGCAATATATTTCCTCAAATTCATTGATGTAAGCTGTGATAGTGGTCTTCTGAGGAAGATTGCTGAGCTGTATTGTAATGTCTTGGAGGGATTCAGTGATGCGTAAATTGTGCGTGATGTCCGCTTTGAACTCTTCCCAATTTTCAAGCTGGTTGTCAGTTTGTGAGCCAACCCAGGTGGCAAACCAGTTAGCTGCGGCCTTGTACAGGCACTTGCTGGTTTACTGGACCCATTTCTCATGGGGGATGCGGCTGGCGCAGAGTTTAGCAGCTGTGTGGTCTAGCCAGTTGATGACGTTTTCTTTGTTTTTACCAAAGAACTTGCCAATACAATGTATTTGGTGTTGGTCACTTCACCTGTGATAGGTGGTTGTGCGTTTGTTTGTGTTTGAAGAGAGCGGCTGTATTGAATTATCTTGGCACATGCTTTGGGCATGACCAGACCTTTGAATATGGTGCATCCACTAGGTATATCTTCATCAATGTTGTGGGTGTGGAAGTATGTCTTCCAGGTCTCCTGGGATGTGGCCTGGTTGAGTATGTGAGCAAAGGTGAGTGGGTTTTGGTCAGGCATTTTCTCTCTCATGGGTGTGGTAAAAAAACCGTAGCTGCTACCAGTGATAAGGAGCGCCTTTTGGGGAAGCTTCAAATATGGAATTAAGAAAGAAGAGAAGTATATTTTATTTGATAATACTTTAGACTTATATAGACTTGACTGTGGCGGGGATTTAGTTGGATCAAACTTAGGGGTTGTCCATGTGTGAGATGAGTTTGAGTCACTGGATACTTGGACAGTCATGTGATATTGCTTGGTTACCATTCTGGGTATGTCAAATGGTATATTGGAAGGGCACCAAATCAGGCGGTGGCTGGATGTTAAGTAGGTTGGCGGTAGCCATAATGCTTGTACATCCAGACCCTCGACAACCTCATCTGAGGAAGAGTAGCAGTAGGGAGAAATCCAGTCATGGCTTAAAACCAAGGATCATATTTACTCGGATGGCATGTGGGGCTATAGAGTTTATAATGAAGCTATCATCCCCATAGAATTAAAATATACGTATTATATTTCAAGTTGTTTAAGTACAATTTTAATCCAACATATAAACTGTGTTGATTTAAAGGGGTGGTCAGGAAGGCTAGTATAGTCAGGATTGACTTTGAACCATGATGTCAGCATTGCCCTGTTTTGGTATTTTTGGATTTAAACAAACTTATTGATGTTTGGTAACGGTTGACTTGGGATGACGCTTTGGGAAATTAGTCCGTTTTTAACACGTGACTTTAAGTGTTTTAGCTCTTGTAAAATAAGAGACTGGTCAGGTATCTATGAAGAAACTTCTTATAAATACAGCAAACTGCTTCATAAACCTTGTTTTTTTATAAACCCGTGTTCTTTAATGCTAAAGAATGTACATCACTGAAATAGCTTATGATACCAAAGCTATACAAGGCCAATGTTGCTAGCCAACAAGTTGGGAGACCCACTGCCGACATTGGCCAGAACATTGCGCTTGGAGAGGTTAATGATGGACTGGGCAACGTAGCCAGGGTTGTAGTTTCTTGTCTTTGACATGACATTCGCTGCCAGCCCCGCCACGTGAGGAGAGGCCATTGAGGTGCCAGAGTCATACCGAGCACCGCCCTTGTTGGAGAGAGAAAGGATGTTCTCGCCAGGCGCAAACACATCCAAGCATTGCCCCCAGTTGGAGAAACCAGCCCGCGAATCATAGAAGTTACTGGCGCCAACAGTGATAGCACTGGGTTCAGACGCAGGCGAAGCGTTGCAGGCATCCATATTGTCATTTCCAGCACACGCAGCCACAACGCACCCCGAGTTGACTGCAGCACGCACAGCACTGTTGAACGCATCTGAGCGACCCGACACCAAACTCAGGTTCATCACACACCCACGCCCATTGCGCTTGTTTCGGATCGCCCAATCGACCCCAGCAATGAACCCTGACACCGTGCCGCGGTTCTGGGCATCAAGCACCTTTACGGCAATAACAGTTGAGCTCTTGGCAACGCCGTAGGTGGTTGAACCAACCGTCCCTGCCACGTGGGTGCCATGGCCATGCTCATCAAGGTTCACGCTGTTGATAAAGTTTGCTCCCCACAATGCACGCCCCTGGAAGTCGGGATGATCGATCTTGATCCCAGAATCAACCACAAATACATCGATCCCGTCCCCAGCACTGGGGTCGTAGTTGTAGGACCAAAGCTGGCTGTTGTCAGGAAGGCGGGTGGCGGACGAGAGACGGGCCAGTCCCCAGGGAGAGTTTCTTTGGATAGCATTGCCCTTTCCAAGCTGATCTTCTTCAACGGCATCAACTTCCTTCATTGCCTTGACTTTAAACAGAACATCTTGCGTGAACTCGGCCGAGTACCCTTGGAATACTGCACTATACACGTGCTTTACCTCATTACTCCCACTTGAGCGCTGGCCACTACCAAACAGCAAGCGAACCTGGTCAAGGTGGGCCTCAGTTGCATTCCCCCTAGTTGAGGATTTGAGGGTAACGATGTAACCGCCCTGGACAAGCGCTGCGATGAGAGAGATTTCAATAAAAGATTTCATACCAACTTGACATCCAAACTCTTTCTTTAAATACATCTATTTTTCTACAATCCTTATAAATGAAGGCTGATCAATTTATTTCATGCCACAGACCTAATCTCTATTGGATATTGACATCCATCGAAACAAGTTAAATTCAGCACTCAAATCCCCGATAAAATGTCCCTGGAGCCATGTGAAATGTATGTTTGTCATGGATTTCTTTGATCGCTCTATGGAATGTAAGGCTTCATAACACAATAGTTATCTGCTGGGGCATAGGCATGAAATGATTTCTAGGGAAGGATTCTGTTTTGGGTATATTGAGTTAGTGTTCCAACTTAAGTCGCCAGTTTCCGCTCGACTCAAAGGTTTCCCTTAACAAATAAAAAACCTTTTAATTTGGTGTCCCCTTGAGAAAAACCAATTAAACTAAAAAAGGAAACTAGCCAATATCAGCTATCCTTTTCTCCATGACGGGATTCTCCCTGGCAAGCTGAGTTCAGGTATTATTTGGGATGGGTTATCCAATGCCTGATATTAGCATCTTAAATATTTGAAGTATCTGGTGTAAGATGATCCATACACATACCTATCTCAATACCTTCCCATGCCTAGGGCTGCTTCGGCCAGTTTCCTAGTCACTCACTTATAAAGGTTTATCTAAAATGCTTAAATATTTAGTAATTCCGGGTTAGCTGTAGCGTCCCAGGGTCGGAAGATAGCCGGAGCTGAGCCGAGTATCCCTACCCATGCCCCAGGTTAACTCCTAGATCCAACAAAGGGTTTCTCCGTCAATTTTAAACCCTCGCTTTAAATATTTATCAAGGCTAAACTTTAATTGTTGCTGGTGTACTCCCAACCTGTTATCATTCTGGCCAACCAGCTATATCAAACCGACCCTGGTAATGATGACAAGTCCAAATCGGTTTCCATGTGGCCACCAAAGGATTTAATTCTGGATAAAAGCTTAATAAGAAAGGTTGGGCTTACCTTATCTCGATCTAAACCTCTGCTGGAGTTGCTCAAACCGATCCTCCACTCCTGTAAAAATGAACCCTGGTTTAAGTGATCTTAAGTGGATTTTAAATGATATCTGACATTTAATTAATTAAAAAGTGCAATTTCTCTGCCAAGTTCGCTATTCAGAGTATATCGTAAACTGCCAAACTGATTTTCTTAAGCCTCCTAGACATATATCTAAAATATAGAATGATCGCCAATCTTAAGTCGATATTGGGAATCCCGCTAAATCTGATTAATGATCACTGCAATAAGAATCAGAAATGAAAAACTAATAAATAACTATCCCCCTTAAATCCAATCAAGTGCCACGGTGCACATCTAAACGGAGAAATCATCCCACTCCAGCATAATCACGGCCACTTAACTTACAACAAAATATCCCAATTCCTGAATACCACCCCTCTGGAATCCAATCCCAACCGTTGCTAGGATCAATACCATAGCCTTGATCTATATATCTTTACAATATTCCATAGACAATATTTCAATAAAGATACTCATTTCTCCTCTAATCTTACTTCCCCTAAACCTTATCTCAAAATTGCTAACAACATAAAGGAAAATATCTACTATGGCATTGTCATAACTGTGCTGTTTTAGCAGAGTTACAAGGGGAAAATATTTAGAAACTAGATAATAATCTTTATTGAGAGATAGTGATTATATAGTTATTGTGAATCAAGGATAACAGGAACATAATTGTGTTGATCACTCAGTTGGATGGTAAAGGGGGGTGGCTTGATCCTTGTAATGAGTCAAGCACCAAAACAAGTTACCCACCGGGAAGGATCAGCTTCTGTTCATGTTATTGTATTTGGTCATTTGAGTTGTCTTCCTAACTTGGTTTCAGGTGAATGAATAATCAGATTGCGGGTCACAAACCCGCTTACTCGGAACCTTGCTGGCGGGTTGAGCCTGCTGTTTCAACACCCCCCCTGGCTGAGGGTCAGCCTCCTCTGGGGGGCAGGTTGTTGGGGAGGTTGTTGAGAGCCTGGGTGCCATACTGAACTAACTGTTGTTTGGTGGCGGGTAGCACAGTCTCTGGTTGTTTTTGTCTTGCCTTGCAAGGCCTGAGGCAATCATGGTGGAGGACTTTGTCTTGTTTCCGTTTCCCAAGTCCTTGCACAAGGTAAGTGTTGTTTTTGTTTACCTTTAGGATGATGGAAGGGCCAACTTTCTCTGACTGTAGCTTACTCTTATCGATATTCATGACCCAGACCTTGTTTCCAACCTCATGTCTATCTCTGATGGGTGTGAAGGTCTTTTGTAGGCACTTTTCTTCCTTTTCTACTTGGTTGCTATTGGCCTGTATGACCTGGGGATCTGAGCGGGGTGGAACCTTGCTTGGCATTTCCAGCTTAGGTCCTGATAGTGCTTGGATGATATTGGGTTGTGTTCCATAAACTACCTCAAAGGGGCTTTTGCCGGTGGACCTGTTCACACAGGTTTGGCATATGAGCAATGCAGTTGGTAGCTGCTTGTACCAGTCCTCAGGTCTCCTGGCGGTGAGCTTGGCTAAGCTTGTGCAGGGCTACCATTTAGCCGCTCCACGCGTCCATTAGCCTGAGGGTGGTAAGGTGTTGTCACTGTGTGCTGGACCCCATTCTTGGTGAGGTATGCATTGGTATCTTCAGAGGTCAATTCTTTGCCTCTGTTGGTTATCAGGAGTTCTGGATTTCCAAAGTTGCTGATTATTTCTTTTCCTATGAAGTGTTGCACAACATTGCCTGTGTGTGCTTTAACTGCTTCTGCCACTGACCATTGTGTGGCAAAGTTGCTGGCAGTAATGATGTACTTTTTGTCATTGTGTTTCCTGGGCATAGGCTCCATGATATCCAGGGCCCACATATTGAATGGTAATTGCGTGCAAATGAGCAATACTGATTTAGGTGGGGTCTCACTCCTTGCAAATTTTTCACATACTTTGTACTGGTCCAAGACTGCCTGGATGTCCCAGTATAAGATCAGCCACCATGCTTTGTGTTTAAGGAATTCATAGAGGTTGCAGCTTTTTGTGTGACCCAGGTCTCTGTGGTAACACGAGATGGTATTGACTTGTTGGTGAGTAGGAATATATGGGATGGTTGTTCCATCAGACATTTTTTGGCATAGGGTTCCATATACGTCAGCAAATAGGTGCTCATTTTTGATGACAGTTTATTTTGTTATATCTGTAGTACCCAGGGGGGAAACCTTTGTCTTTTGTAAAAGGCACCAGGAGAGGCCAGTCTGGGTTGAGCCCATTCTTGCCCCTCATGGCTCTAACGTATAGACGTGACAGCGCATCAGCCATAGCAAGCTCCAGGCCAGGCTTATATTGTATGAGCATGTTGCACCATTCCAGAAGCTCCATCCAGCAGGCTTGTCGGCAGGATAGGTTTTCCTGGGTCTTGAAGTAGATGAGGGACTTGTGATATGTCAAGGCTGTGAACTCTTCTTGCCGTTCTAGGTAGCAACACCATTTGACTAGGCAGTGCACAATTACCAACAGCTCTTTGTCATGTATGGGATACCAGCACTTGCCATCTGTCAGCTTGCGTGATTCATAGGCCACGGTTAGGAAGTCACCATCATTGTTTTTGATTTTTAGTATTCCCCAATGGATGCATTGGAGGTGTCTGTCTCCATTTGGTACTCTCCATCACGTTTAGGGTATTGTAGGATGTGTGCTGTTGTGAGTTTCTCTTTAAGACATCTGAAGCAAAATTCACGTTGGGGGTCCATATAAACTTGAATTTGGCGCCAGTAATGGCGGACAGAGGTGCAGTCAGGACGCCACAGTTGGGTATGGATTGTTGTACATAGGCAACCATTCCCAGGAATGTGCAAAGTTCTGACTTGTCCCTTGGAGGTGGCATTTTGCAGATGGCCTGGATTTTCTGGCTGTCAGGTTTAATGCCATCCTTTGAAACTATGTGTCCCAAGAAGGATAGCTGCTCGTGGAAGAACTGGCACTTGGAGGGCTTGGCTAGCAACTTATGTTGAGCCAGGGTGGTAAAGACTGCCTCTAGGTCCTTGTGATACAGTTCCATGGAGGGGCTGTAGACAATGATGTTGTCCAGGTATACCAGAGCATGCTTGTCAATATGGGGAGCAAACACCTTGTTCATGAAGGCCACAAAGGTTGACGGGGCGTTTGTCATACCAAAGTTAAGTACCACACACTCATACAAGCTGTATTCAGTATGGAAGGCTGCTTTGGGAATATCCTCTTCCTTGATGCGGATCTGGTTATAGCCTGCAGTCAGGTAAATCTTGGAGAAGACCATGGCGCCACCCAGGGCATCAAAGAGGTCATCAATGAGTGGTAGTGGGTAACAACTCTTGATAATAACCTCATTTAGGGCTTGGTAGTCTGTGACTAAGCACAGGGTACCATCTTTATTTTCTACAAAGAATACAGCAGCACCAAAGGGGGGACTGTGAGGGGCGGATAAGTCCTTTCTCCAATGCCTCCTTGAGGTAAGCACATAGGGTGTTGTCCTTGTTTGGGTGATGCAATAATTGGGTTGCGCCTTAGGTACCGCTCCTTTGAGTTGAATGGAGTGTTGGATGTGTTTCTCTGGTGGCAACCCAGGTAGAGCCTCCTTGAAGATTTCTGGGTGACAAGCTACAATTTCACAATCCTGAGGTGTGGTGGTGTCCTGGTGATCTTTGAAATGTATAATCTTGTACTGTCAGGAGTCCCAGTCAATTGTCTTGAGGTTCTCATGTTTGTCCAAGGTATTTGTGATATGCACAAAAACATGGTTGCGTAGGAGCTGGTCTACTGAGTTGGGGTAGATCTGGTGGTTGACACCTTCATGTTTGATGGTCAGTACAAAGGTTGCCCATTCCACATGGGGATTGTTCTTTTGTAGCCAGTCTAACCCCAGTACAATGTCAAACTTGGGAAAATCAATGACAGGACCTTAAATGGTGGAATGTAGGTTCTCTAGCATGACAGAGAAGGGGGAAGTTTCCCGTGTCACAGCAATGTGGTGCTCATCAGATAAAACCATGTTTTTAATGCTTAAAGGATTAGTGGCTAACTTGAACTTATCTACAAAGCTGCTGTTGACCAGGGTTCAATCTGCGCCCAAGTCCAGGAGTGCTGATCCTGTGTAACTGCAAAAGCAGAGAGGGTAAGACATCAGTTTATTTGGGTGTCTGGCAATGGTGTACAGTACTGGGTCCTCCAAGGGTACTTGAATCATTAGGCATTGATACACATCCTTGGGCTGGTATTCATTGTTGGGCAAGTCAGGAATAGTCTGGGGAGAGCTTGGCTTGCTTAGTGCTCTCCTCAGGCTTTTCCCTTGTCTTAACTGTCTTGAGTGATAGTGACACAAAAATGGGTTTGGTTTGACTGGTTGTTGTTCCCATTTCTGTGCCCATTTACACCTGTGGGTTTGTGGTTTGCACTGCTTTTGTTGTTCCCAGGGGGTGGTCTGTTGGAATGCCCAGCTGGGCGAGAATCTTTGGGGTGCTCTCTCTTTCCTGTTTATGCCTTGTGAAGAGCGTTGGATGTTTGTTCTGCTTTCTCTGCCTTTTGGTATAGGCTTTGCAAGTTGGTTACTTGGTCCAGGTTCACGTGTCTCATTACGTGTGGCTTGAGTGTGTTATAGTACATGAGATGGGTGGCTGGAGTGTCAAAAGTCATGTCAGAGGGGGCACATAGTCAGAGTTCCTTATAGGTGCGGGTAAGCTCCTTCACTGTTCCAGTCTGGGTCAAGTTCTTTACTTGGCAGATAATCATAAGTGCAGTGTCCTTCAGCACAAATCTTGCCAAGATGTCCTGTTTGAAGGTGTCCCAATTTTTCTTGGTGTTTTCTTCATGCCACTTGTTGCACCAGGTACCTGCGTTGTGGTCAGTCAAAAGGAGATTTCTGCAATCCAGAATTGTTGTGGGCATTCCATCTGGGCCAGCTTGCTTTGGGAAGACTGGATCCATGCTGCGGTGTTATTTTTGTTGGCTCCTGCAAAAGATTCCAGGGCAGCGCTTCAAAAACTTTGGGCTATGTAGACTGGCATGGTATTATCATCAGTTGCACAAGGCATAGCGGAGGGAGCCTGGAAGAACCCTTGTGCAGACAGGGTGTTGAAGGCAGAAAGTAGGATCAACATGTTTTGGTACAGGACAAAGCCATCTGGTATTTTGGTACCAGGAGCATA
Source organism: Entomophthora muscae (assembly GCA_014839935.2). Taxonomy (NCBI): domain Eukaryota; kingdom Fungi; phylum Entomophthoromycota; class Entomophthoromycetes; order Entomophthorales; family Entomophthoraceae; genus Entomophthora; species Entomophthora muscae. The sequence goes on along the minus strand of QTSX02005266.1, from coordinate 21,671 downwards.
TGGAGTCCAGTCTAGCGGGAGACCAGACATGATTCTATCAAGGATTTGTTGACCGCGGCAAGTACAGGCAACAGGCAGAATTTTAGGGGATAAAGTAGGATGGGAAACCTACTTCCACTACCAATGTTGTAACTGTGCTGTTTTAGCAGAGTTACAAGGGGAAACTATTTAGAAACTAGATAATAATCTTTATTGAGAGATAGTGACTATATAGTTATTGTGAATCAAGGATAACAGGAACATGATTGTGCAATCATATGGTGGGATGGTGAAGGGGTGGCCTGATCATGGTAATAAGTCAAGCGCCAAATCAAGGTATCCACCATAAGGGATCATCATTTGTTCATGTTGTTGGATTTGAAAATTAGAGCTGACTTCTTAGTTTGGCTTCAAGTGACTGGATAGTTGGGTTGCAGGTCTCAAACCTGCTTACTTGAAACCTTACTGGCAGGTTGAGCCTGCTGTTTCAACAACATGTACACCCCTAGTAACCCCAAATGCAAACCCATCAACCCTACATTCCTATTGTCAGGCTCACCACTACACTAGGCTGTTGTCTATCTCAGCATGATATTCAGTAGCCTTACCTGGCCTAATCTCATATTGCTATTTGACCTGACAACTGAAGTCCCAACATGATATACAGTACAAGTGTGGGGTGACAGACAGGCTGCCAAAAGAGCAAAGATTTGCAACACTTAGCTTGAATCTATTACAGCAGATTGCTAGTATGCATTTCTAGTTGTAAAGCTTGGAAAGGGCTTATTAAATTAGGGGCAATATCTACTTTCTACCCATTTCTCTATCCTAGTTGTTAATGCCCCTATTTATTAATGCAGTTGAACCTATTTTCACCAATGAAATCTAGATAAACTTGCCGTAATTCTAAGCAGTAGGGGTAGAAAAAGGTTTGCTGGGCCAGATGCTAAAGGGGCAGAGTTGGGTTAAGCTTAGCTTTACCCTCTTAGGGTAGGTCACCAGTTTATCCCCTCTAGATCCCATCTGGAAGGTCTCCTGTATTTTTACCCAGGCTCTAATCTTTTGCGCTCTCTTATTATCCTGATGTTTAAAGGCTTATCCAATGGGGGGTAAACTTGATTGATTCTCTGTAAGTCTATTTTTCCTGGCTATTTTTTAGTTGAATTCTTCCAGGAAAGAGCCCAAAAAGGCTTTGCTGATTATCCCTGTTGAACTGTTTGAAAGGTCTTACTGTACAGCTTAACATTGATTCATCTATTTGGCCATGGGGAGGTATAATATATGGCATTGCAATGATGTAAAGTTTGACTGTGATAAAGTATTGCTTTGTGAACTTTATTGATGATAAGGTAAATTTATTTTAACCATATATGATAATACAGGAGGCCCGCACAGCTATGAGAAAAAGGGTTTACACCAAGTTCTTGTTATAGGGTAAATGCCAGGGATATCATTTCCCCTGTTTCAAAATCCAAGGTTTGGAAAGTAATTGAACTCTGGTTGACTTGGGCTGCAGCTGCCAGTCCTAAGGATCAGGCTCCTATCCACCCAGTTTTTTATGGATCAAATCTTCACAGATCCAGTTCTTTGATGCTAACAACTGCAAATAATCTCCAGCAAATGCCCCAGAAGTTGCATCAAAGGAACCTTGCAGCCACTGGTCTAATGCAGAGAAGGAGGCCCCAGCCATTGGCCTAAAGATTCTCATGTCAACTACATTGTCAATGAAACCAATTATGAAATAAAAACCTATTACCTCTGAAGACTATAAAAGCTACCAGGCTACCCCCAAAGATGCCGCTCTAGAACAGAAGAGTTAAACAAACCTTCTACTTGAACCAGCCAATTGAAGCCTTCCCTGTGCTAGTACTATTTTGCTACCCAAAAAACCTGGTAGCCTGCCTGCCTGGATCCCTGATACCTGATCCTCTTATTCCCAATTAATAGAATTAAAGTCTAGCAAAGAAGTACTATATGAATCCCCAGGTCCCACACCAGGCTTTATTGCCATTCTGAAATAAACTGTTTTATGAACTAGAGTAGTATCAGAAATTGCGCCATCAATGCTATTTTGATATGACCTTTGGATAGTGATAAGTGCAAAGATTTGGTCAGTTTTGCTTTCAACTTCAGAAATTCTTTGCCTCCCATAAATGGTTTGACATCAACGTCCACCCATTCTGGAATATTGTACAGTAGTTTTAAAAGCTATGGCAACAAGAAAAAATACTTCAGATTTAAACAAAATGATTTCATATTCAAATGAAATCCAAGTTGCGCAAGATTCAGGATTCAATTAATTTAAATATTTTTGGTTAATAAATGAACTGTCAACCCAAAAACAAAATTTCACTAACCCATTATACAAAATTAAAGCAAACATCAAGCAGTGTAGTTCAAACCACAAACAAAATGAACTGACACAACAAGTGAAATGGATGAATGCTATTCTGGATTATGTTATAATCCAAGAAGGATTCATATGAGGCACCAATAGAAGGACCAAAATTTGAGCAATCCAGAAGCAAGATTACACAAGCATGAAACTAAATGAACTCAAACAAGATGTGTAGTATGAGAAGCCTAAAATAGAAAACTATCAATTTAACAGCCAATCAACAGCTATCCAATTTAAGAACAGAGGCATTTTATCCATTTTCATGGCTCCAGATTTTTATGAAAAGGTTTTGAGGACCTTCCAAATATGGACTTGAGATTACAATAAAAATAAATCATTAAATTTTAAAATTTCTACTTTTAGTGATTTTATCCTAGGTTTTTTATAATGGTTTTTAACAGCAATATCTTTGACGGCGCCAGCAGCCAAGCCAGCAGCAGCCAGACCAGCTTCAATGGAGGCAAGGCTCAGAACGTGGAGGCACCCGTTTACACCCAAGCCTTTGAGGCGGGTAACAAGGAAGCTGACCTGTTACTGTCCCCTGACCCATATGGCTTTGACTTGTTTGAGAGTCACTTAGTGTCTAGCTCTGCCCTTGCTCCCATACCCACCCCCGCACAAGCTGCCCACCAAACAACCAATCAGGATAGCAACCTTGATTTGGAACAACTCCCTGCCATCAGTCAACCTGCCCCCTACAGCCAATCAGGCTTCAGCTCCCCCGGCCCAGCGCCCCAAGCAACAAATCATCACCGCCCAAATTCTTCAGGAAATTGTGGCACTCAACCTTCAGGGTCTGTCCTGGGATCAGATAGCCAGCCAATTACAATTCACCCAAGCCACAATAATGCGGGAATTCAACAACCTGATGAATAAGGGAAATCTGATTGGGACAGCCAAGAAGCCAAAGAAGGCCCCAGAGTCCCAGATTAGCGAGGCCTACCCAATCATGCTTGACCTCCTCCAGCAGGATCCCAAGCTTCCCTTGACCCAGGTCCAGAAGCAGCTTGTGCACCATAACATATGGGTCTCCAAGTGCATGGTGCAGCTCTGGATGTATGGGAAGGTGGCTTCAATTAGGGTTCTTATAAATTTTGCCAGCAACCAATGGGATGACACTGAGGATTCCCCATATAACACTGCAATTGAATCAACCCTGGTCAGATGCTTGAAAAGTCTAACAGATAACATCATGTTTGTCTTGTACTACAAGTTATTGATTGCATTTGACAATTTCAGTGAGCAAGGAAAAGCCGCCACCAAGAATGGAAGGAAGAAGGTCAAGAAGGGGACATTCATTGGTGCATTTCTGGCTGTTTCAGCCAAGGGTTTTGTCTACTATCAGACAAAACCCTGATTTCATTGATGGGTACTCATACAGCCACATCCTTGGTGGATTGCTCAACTCCTGGGATGGCACAAATTCCAAATACTGGGTTTTCTTGAGCCACCAGATAGAGGGAAGCTCCATCGCCCTTGAGGCCTTCCAGGAACGCGGGCACCAGGCCTCCATGTACCCAGCTGGTCACACTGACGTCCATCTGGCAGATGTTGTGTTCTTTAATATTGGAGATACACTCCAGGAGCGCCGCCCTCAGGCTTTCAACAACCTCTATCTTGGGGTCTTTGATCACAATTTTCTCTTTGGTCACCAAATGGTGGCTGACTTGTTTGCGCAAATGATTTTCCATGTGAACATGGGCAACCAATTACGCAAGGATAAGCGCCTCCCACCCTGTGCCACAGCCATCTACCAGCCCATCCAGTTGATGACTGATGAGGAGTACAATGAGAGGTATATGGCGGCCATCACATGCAATCCTCCTGCCTCCACCCCCGCCACCAACACCCCCCACCTGCAAACCCAACCCATCCAATCCCAGACCCCCCAGGCCAGCACTGCCTCTATGTCTTCCTTCCCGTGCCATTCTGCCTACTAGGCATCACTCTTCCTTGCCTCAATAAACCCCCTGGTCCCAAAAAAATTCTATTTATATTATCTTTATTTTGAATTTCAATTGTTTGTGTTCTCTTTGTTTATAGTTGGCTTTATTCTTTATATTCAGGTTATTTATATAAAGTCATATATTTACTATGTTGTGTATCTAGATCCTGAACACAGTTATTTTTAGCACCCAAACACATTCTTTGTGAAAATATTAACAACAATTTGGTGATCAACTGAATTTAAATTAGAAAATTATAGGTTAATTGTATTTAGATAAAGTTGTTACTGATCCAAATTCAAAACCTTAATGATAAACTTTAAGCCAATCAGGAGCCAAGTGATAAAGTGATTGTTGTGACATAAAGGGACATTCAATAATTCTTTGATGTGTGTGCACTAATTAATATGATTGACCCTTTATGTCACAACAATCACTTTATCACTTGGCTCCTGATTGGCTTAAAGTTTATCATTAAGGTTTTGAATTTGTATCAGTAACAACTTTATCTAAAAACAGTTAACACTATAATTTTCTAATTCAAATTTAGCTGATCATCAAATTGTTGTTACTATTTTCACAAGGGGCTATGTCAAGCGCCAAAAAATATGGTAATCAAGGAAACAATGCCAACACAAAGCAAACAACACATATTGAGATGAGCTTAAAACATATACACAATGGGTAAAAAGATGGGATAATTTAGTAAATTGGAAAACAAAAAAATAAACAAAGAGGCAACAGTATCAAAATAATACAGAATTTATTGAGGCAAAAGCTATAAAAACATATGGAAAGGTTAGTAAAAAATCAATGAGAGAATTGGAAAAGCTAATGAAGGACCTCAACTTGGCAATTGCCAAAATAAAGGACATTGACCGCAAGGTCAAAGCAAAGGCAAAGTCCGCTGTCCTCACTGGGGACAAAATTGACAAGGTGTCTGCAAAGGCACTAATGTCAAAAATGCCTGACACCCCAGAGAAGACAATTGAGCGCTTACTAAATATTCAAAAAACTGTGTCTGAGGGGCTCCAGTTCAAGGCATACAATATTTCCACACCGTCTGTCTGGGTTGATGACCCAGAGATGTATGCCCACCTCAAACCCGCCAAGCGTGCCAGGGCGGAGGATACCAAATTTCCCGCACAACTGCTTGCACCGAGAATGGCAAAGCCGGCTGAAGCCGCCGGCAAGGAAGAAACCCAAGAAGGTAACCTAAAAAATTATAATTAATAAAAATTCTTAAATAATTACCTTTTTTAGAAGATGTTGATGGTGAACTCCGCTGGGTCCTGGTCCCTTTTGCCCCCCACCTTCTATGCCAACTATGCTAATCATGTGGCAAGGCAGCTTTTCCTATCCCCCCTGTCTTGCGGGAGCTTGAAGACAAGATCCATGGTACATTCCCAATGTTCAGGGAGGCATTGGCTGGGCTTTTGCATGGTGAGGGGGCATCTGAGTGGGCAGTTACTGCCTACAAGGATGCCCAACTGGTCCGCCTGGACCCAGTTAACCTCAGTGGAGTTTACTATGTAAACTCCACTGAGCTTGTTTATGACGTCCTGGCAACACTCCCATTCAAGAATATACTGGAGATGGCCCAGGCTCATGCGGCTGCTTGCTTCTACTTCCCGGTGGAGCATACTATCTCTTACCTGTTGGAGAACTTTGGGTGTGCGGTATTGAAATTGGCTGTTGCAGATGCAACAGCCGTGAAGAAGACAAAAATTCTCCTGGCAGACTTTAGGCTGGCCTGGAGCGCCAACAAGACGGGGGTCCCTACAGCTATGGAGCTGACCTTTGCCAAAACCAAGCACAAGAAGAAGATTAGCGCTGTATACAACAAATTGTGCAAGTTTACAAAAGCCTTTGCTGGACAAAGGCTTCACCTTGTTGTTTACCTTGGTTATCTTTTCTTCTTTGGGATGAGCGCCACTGTAGAGGACCTAGACGGGGTCCTTCTTGGGGTCAACAAGGCCAGGCTCTCACTGGACAGGAAGAAGGTCCCCCTGGGTACAACTCAGCGGATCATGTCATTCAGGACGCCCTGGTCCTGGCTGGCATCTTTGGGTTTTCAGCCCCACCAGAAAAGCTACTCCTCCATCTCCACCTCACCATCCTTCCTTTTACCAGCAGGCGCAAATACTTTAATACAGGTGTATCCATTGTCCACAGTGTGGCAGTGGAGGTTGTGCGCCACCTCCATCGCGGGGTGGGTACATACCACTGAACCTATTACAGGCGCACTTAATTTTATCTCTATATCAATAAATATATTTATACTCTACTATATTTTTAAATTTATAAATAATTTTTCAAATAATATTTTAGCAAACAAGATTTTCAAAATATATTGCAAAAATGGGTTTCATAAAAGTATAAAATAATACAGTAATAAAATAAATTTCAACCTTACAACTTATGTTTAATTTTTATAATACTATTTTATATTTATTTGACAAAAGTGATTTAAATCTATTTGCGTAATCCAGTATCAAGCGTTTGGGATTACCTCAGATGGCATAATAAAATAATATATAATAAAATAAATAAATTACTTACATCTATTGATAAATCTTCTGAATGTGATTGCGGGCGTGGGAACATCTAAATATAAAATGATAATTAATAAATCTTGAATAGTAAATAATATAATATAAAAAATTGGACACACTAAGCCTTTAATTGATTGGCTGTCTGGCTAGGCACGTGGGGATGAACAAATCAGTGTGGTCATAGAATTTGGCCTCGGTCTCAGCTGGGAGGGTATGGATCTCAGCCTGCAGTAAATCAAACAGGTCCTCAGTCCCTGTTGGGGTTCCTTGCTTGACAACTTGCTTGAGCCACCCAAAGACTTCCTCAATGGGATTTAGGAAGGGCAAATAGGCAGGGAGGAAGAGAAGGTGCAAATTTACCATGGTCAATTGCTGGGGGCCCACTGCAATGCTGGTGTTGATTAATGGAAATTCTTCAAGAATATCTGCCACCTTGTGGAGACCAACATTGTCCAATACAATTACGTTGGTGAAGCCCGGGCTTGTGCGCCTCAGGTGCTCCTGGACCAATCAGAGAAATGATAGGAAGGACCAGCTATTGTGGGAGCCTAGTATCATTTGGTACAACTTGACCCCCTTTGGACTGAGGAGAGCCACCATTGAGTATGCTGTGGCGCAGACTGCAGCACGCTGAGCCATCCAGTCATTGGAGCCTTTGGGGACATACCCACTCCCATTGCACATCAACAAGGCAAATTGTTGCAACTGAACCAATGAGGATTCAGTATTTGGAATTGGGGAAGACAACAGTCCAATAGGAAAGGACAGAATAATAAGAATAAGGTATTGTTTATTGTAGGATATTGTGATTAATATACTAAATGGGGAAGCCACAAGGCCACAAGGGGGTGGCATAGTGGGGAGTTCCATGTAGGGTTTGGAGCCAAGGAATAACTCATGCGGGGATTAGCAGGTCAAATTGGCAACGCTCCTAATTAGGATGAAGTGACCATCATTTGACATTACCATCAGATTCATTCATAAAATTAGATATGTCAAGGGGCGACTCATCGAGCGCCCCCTGTGTATTGTAAGATACGTTAGCAGGCAAGGTTTGAACCTCAGTTGCAACAAAATGCTGATTTGTCAATGTAGTAGAATTTGACCATCCCCTTGGCTTTGAGGGCAGTGTACACCTCAGCGTAATTTTTCTGGGTCTTGATATTGGCTGGGCTGTTCCAATTGTAGGGGGATACCCTGAGCTTTTTCCAGGAAAGGCGCATTCCTTTGACCAAATGATAATAGAAGGAAATTGAGGCCTTGATCCCAAAAGCAGACTTGACCATGGCCTGTATATTTGCCAGTTCAAGATGGCAATCTTGGGTTATCCATTATGTATTGCCCATTTGTGCTCCTTGATGAGCATGGTTGACACACACAAGGATTTCTCTGCAGCAAGGACTTGGCCAATATTGATGAACTTGTTGAAGGTCTTCAAGGTGTACTTGGGATCCACCCCAACAAGAGCCGCAGCCGCCTTGTAATCACCCAATTCCCGCATGAGCCAGAGAAGAATGATGCACTTAATGTCAGGAATGTGCTTGTGAGCGGGATTTTTAGCGTTGGGGATTAGCTCATTGGCGTTGGGCACAACGCAGGGCATGGGCACCTTGATTTAAAATGCAGCAACTTTCTTTAACACCAGCTGTCCCTCATTGGTTTGGTAGAACTGGGGCTCCTTGTAATCCTCCTGATTGCCATCACTGATGTAGGGCTCATAGCTAGTATCAAGTACAGGCTTCACCTTCTCCAGCATGGCTGACGGGACCAACTCTTACCGGTACACAATGTCAAACACATACAAAGTAAGTTCTACCTCCTTGTTTCTAACTGTTTTGGTAGTGGTAACCTTGGTGGGCTTCTGGGTCAGCTTTGGGACCCAAGGGTTCATGCTCTGCACCCTAGCAGCTTGTGCTCCTTGAACTGGCTGTGTCAGTGCAGCGTCACTATGGAACTCTCCTCTCCCGCCTCCCTCCTGAGTAGGCACTTGTGTTGTACTAAGACTATTCTTTAACCTGCGGGGGAGACTGCGACTGCGGCACACAACAGGTGCAATGGTAGTCTGTTGCTGTGTTCCTTCCATTTTGAGAATTTAATAAAATATTAAATAAAACTTAATTAAGTTACTCCCTATTTTCAATTTTTGCTTTTATCCGTTTATGGATATTCAATTAATATTTTTTACCACCCAATATCCCAATTATAGATTTTTTATTTCTTAGTTAGTTGTTTTTGGTTTTACCACACCCATTTTAGAATACCCAAAATAATTTCCACCAATTTTCCCATATTTACGCCAAATTAAACACCTAGCACAATATTTTTAAAATATTTGTTTCAGATCTTGTGTCTTATTTTAGATACCTTGGTATCATTATTGATTATAACCCATTGCACAAACTGATTGAGTGATTTTGTTTACATAGTGAGTTGCTATTGTGTTTCATTTTTGGATTGAGTTTTGACACACCTTGCTTGGGTGTATTTTGTCACCAATTCACATAGTAAACATATGTACACTGAAAGTCAACTCACACCAGTTTGTTTGTGAATCCATGTATTTTGGATTATATTTTGAATGGTTTTGCTTTGTGTGTGAGTACTTTGTTGCTGTGTTGACCCATTTTGCCCATTAACGCCAATAAACCCTGTTAACAGAGTGTATATTTTAACCTGAGAGTTGGATTTTGTTTAAATCTGAAGTATTTTCTCTTGTTGCCATAGCTTTTAAAACTACTGTACCTGTCTTCAATGGATCCTGGAATGAGTTCAACCCAACGTGACCCCCTCTGTCAGGGATCCAACCTGTGGGGGGTTCCTTAGAACTTGCGGGTGGACGGCTAGTGGGCCCAGCAGGGAGAGCCCACCACAGGATTGGGGCTAACTTTACAATATAAGATAATAATTTCCAAGGATTGACCAAGGTCCGCTTGTAGGCACCATGGAATCAATCAACCCAGTGAGGGTGATATACATCACCCCAAATATTTGGGTGGAAGTGGATTCATCAGTGAAAAAGATTCTTGCGGGCAGTTGGGCCAAGGGGTGAGGGGCAGCGTCATTGGAACCAAATATGCGGGCAGAAAGTTATACTTGTCTTGGAATAGCAGAGGAGGTATGATGATTTTGATGCCTTCTCTGTATACGGTTTCAGTCTCTCTAGTTCTAGCTTCAGGGTCATGGATGAGGATCTCCTCCAGAGTAAACTCAGAATACGCCGGGTTGGGTGGGTACTCAGTAAAATGTACTGGGCCAAAGGGAGCTCCTGGTGGACGGTAAAGTTTGGGCGGCTGGTCCGCGGTTTCTTGGGGTAGGTGAACACGTGGGGCAGAGCTGCAAGGAGTAGACTGTAGATAAAGTAAAACTAATAACAATTATGGTATGATCTGGTTGAACCAAAGGTTCATGTCACTTTATTGCAAGGATGGCAATGGGCATCTTCCTGGCGGCCCAGGGTATAAGTATGCCCATCTGTCATGGCAAAACTTTCAAAGATTTTCATGGCCCGGGTTTCCCCATCTACTAGGTCCTCACAGCCCTTGGTGGCAACAATTGCGGGGGTTATTTCATTGGCTGACTTGCAACTAGAGCACTCCAATTCCTTAACCAGGTCACGGGACGGGTCATCTCTGGGTGGCCTGTTTCTTATAGAAGGTATCTTTGTTTCTTCTTCTGTAGTGACCCGGGTTATTCTGGGGTCTGTGGCTAACCTGGCCCATTGATTGGTTGGGTTAACAGGGACCTCTAGCGCGGGGGGCATTGTTGTAGGCAAACTTGGTTCATCAGACTTCAGGAGATTCTCTAAAGTCAAATCTGATTCTGATTCAAACCCCAAAAACTGTGGGCAGCTGGGTGGCTGGCCCTGCGGGCTGGCCGCCTGCGGGGCATCAGGGTTTGACTCCCATAGTTGAGGCCTTTTGATTATCATAGTTGACAGGAGTTTGTCACTTGTGACACTCTCTGCCAATCTGTCTACCTATTGAATGATCATTGACCCTTGCCTACTATTTAAGTAGAATTGAACCTCCTAATAAAGACAATTTTATCCACATTTTTGTTGGTGTTTGTATTCTTCAAGCCTTCTTCTTCCCTTTTTTTCAAAAGGAAATCTTCTTCTTTTATTCCAGGAAATTAAGGCATGTGCCCTTAATTCTGCCCTGAAGACTAACCCAAGGCTAGATTCAAACTCAAACCTTTTTTACAAAGTTTTCCTGCTGTGTCCTCCTGGATGTTGTCCTTAAGAGCCAAACACAACAAAATGATGCTCACTACAGGGGCTGCCCGCCCCTTGTTTACTCTGTTCCCCTGCACATTATCTGATCCTTCTCCCTTTGTTACTGAAGTACCTGAGTCTCCTAAAGTTTTGAGTCCCCCTCTTGAATAGGACATTGCCCACTCCCCCAATCCACTTATATTAATGGTGTTGTCACCTGGGCCTTTGTGGGCCCCTCTTCCAGCTTTCTCTCTTGGCTACAAGCAAGCTTGGGCTGCTGCGCGCTCCCTCCTCCATACTGGTACAGTGGCCATGTATACCATTCCTGGTCTCTGTCCTGATTACGCTTCTGAGGATCTGGACTCCTTCCTGTTGGATTTTGCCTCCCCCTGATTTGATGGAATTGATAGAAACCATTGGTGTGCTGGTAAATAAGTATATACAGCCCACCTTGGTCCATCATCAATTATCATTGAGGACCCAGAACCAACCCCTGGCTGCTGTGGCCTCTGCTGTAACCAACAAACACGCTTGGAACATGGCTTACCAAGAATGGACGCACAGTCTCTTTGCTTGCATTCCTGATAACCAACATAATTTGCTGGTCCCGCAAAAGTACCTGACCTCATCTCTAAACACACTTTGCTCCTCCCTCCCAGGATATATCAGAGATTGGCTGTGCAAGTTGGATGGCCATCATGCTACCTGGTAAGGGCAAGTCAAAGACACCCTTATAAAGTATTGAAAGAACTTTGAGGCCTTGGTTGGCAAGCTCAATCAGTTCTGTGAGCGCATCAGCGCTCAACTAGAGCTGGTTGGGACAAATGTGGACAACTGGGGCCATCAGCCATACCAACATTACCGCCTGGACAAGGCCACTATGGTTAATACCCTACGTCAAGCTCAGACTTGGGTTGACAACAGGGTAGCCTCAGTAGAAATGGTACCACCTATGCCTTCTGTTGAAACCCCCTCTGCATTTGAGGCTAAGGTCAAGGAGGCCATATCCAAGCTCAATGCCACCACTTGCCAACAAGCCTCTACTTCCAACCCTCCTCCAGTAGAGCCTATGGCTGACCCTTGAATCACCATCCTGACTTATCAGGTTGCCACATTGCAAGGTGAGATTACATACCTGCGTCAATGCCTCTCTGACCAAGATTCTTCCTCTGAATCTGATGGTGAAGGAGAGGCGGAGACCACTGAAGTCCCTGCCCATGAGAATCATGGATACTGCCCTGGCCTAGAGGGGCAACCACCCATCAATTGTGCCCTTGTGCTAGATAAACTAGCTACCATGACAAATAATGTTGCTGGCAGGCAAGATTTGCTAGAACAGAGAGGTTCAGAATCTGGCTCACCTGACCCAGACTATAAATGAAAGGATCACTCCCTCAGCGTCTCAGGCCATAGCTATGGCCACCCAAGTCAATGGGGTTGGAGGTAACTTAGCTGTCCAGCAGATGCAAGTGGGTGAGCTGAGGACTGTAGCAACAACTGCCAGGAATATCAGCAGACAAAGCAGCTCTACTCTAGATATGTTGGAAGAAAGCCTTTGTCTTCTATGGGTGAGACAACCTACCGCTGAGTCTGAGTTTGAAGGGAACCCTCATATCAATGTTCTTAATCAGGGAGAAAATAGTCTTTCTACCTCTTTGTCTATTGATCCCAATTACAAGTCCATGTTCAAGCAAATCTTTTACCCAACAATCCCCACATTGCTGCTTTCATACAATCTATGAGACTGCCATGCAAAGCGCTACAGATGATCTAAAGAAGGAACACATCTTTACCTGCCTGCATTCTACCTTCCAAGAGGTTGTGGTTGCCAAACTCCCGTCCATAGTTACTTGGGAAGATATGAAGTGACTTCACATTGAAGAGTTTGGAGGCGACCTCACCCTAGAGATTAAGAAGGATGCCTTTATGCATATTGCCTTCAAACCTAGGAAACATTGACTGAGTTTGCTGACTGCTTCTACATCAAAGGTCAACAACTCATCACCATTTGACAACTGACTCCCTGGGAGGTGTATACTGAATGCTCTAATGTGCTGAAAGTAACCAACTCTTATTTCTACACTTTAAAGCACATAAATCATCCCTCACATCCATGAAAAGTATCAAGACCCTCATGCAAGATATGCATCTGACACATGAAGGAACTGTAGTCCGCAAGAATAAGGCTAATAGCTCTGGCACTACTTCTTGTACCCCCTGCATCATGACCCTTGACTCTAATGGATATTCAAAACAACAAGGTTTAACAATTGCAGTCAGATTGAACATCATTTGCGGTCCTTCACCAAACCTTGTGTAGAAGGATGTGACCCTAAGGAACAGGTGGGAAAAGAGAGATCAGCTTAGAGGTGGAGGTACCATCTGCTGACCAATCTCTCCCGTCTCCTCCTGATTCTCCCTCTGACAAAGAATCACCTCCTTTGTCTAGCCCTATTATCCTCTATCTATTCCATGATCTTTTGAGCAAATCTGAGCCCAAAGATTCTGACTATGATGAATCAGATGGTTTTGGTTATTCTGTATTGCCATTCCTGAAACTGTGTCTGTCTCCTATAAACTCTGTTCAGGGAAGACCACTACTACAACACTTGCACCTCCTGATGATGCTAAGGCTATGGTGGCCCATCCTTACCTAGTTCAAGCTCACTGACCCCCCATTTTGATGGACTCCTCAGAAGAAGCCGCTGAGCTTGCAGAGGCCCTCTTCCAAAATGTTACCATGTCCCTACCTTTGCAAACTGTGTAAAAGGAAATTGCTGCCTTTAGATGCATGTTGGCAAAATAGGAAAAGGAACTGGAAGCTGTGCAAGGCTTACTGGCCATCTTACCTCTATTTGGGAAAGATACCACCCATGTAGAAGTATAAATCCAGAAGGTTAAAATTAAGGCCATCCTGGACACAGGTTCTCCTGTCAACTTCATATCCTCCAAGTTGATGAAGAAGCTCAAGCTGACTCCTGATCTCAATGATGAGATATGCCATCTATAAAGATGCTATCTAGAAAACGCCATATAGAAAGACGCCATCTAGAAAATGTGTCCAAAAACGCCATCTAGAATGACGCCATCTATAAAGACGCCATTCTGTGCCCTATCTTGAATTTCTGGCTAAACCACACCAGATAACTTGAAATATTGATAAAAGCCCAAAAACATTTTAAAAACTATAAAAAACATATGGCTAGACTCAAATCATCCAGGGATTCCAAATCTGCAATAAAATGTGGGGTCAGCTAATATCAACTATAGTGTGCAAAGCTCCAAAGTCAACCCTTCCTGAAACAGTGATATTTATGTATTAATTTTTGATCCTATATTAAATATGTATATACTAAAAATAAATTCAAAATCAAATATTTGAAAGAAAGAAATTTATTTTTTAAAAAAGTGGATTATACATTAGATCCAAGGGACGTGGCAATGTCTTTGAGATGAGTAAGGCAGCCTTCTCTGGTGTAATAGGCCCAAACCTCCTTGGTAACACTTGTAAACTTGACCTGCTGGCCAGCATGCTTAGATACAACAGTTTTGCTTTTGAAGGCATGAGGGTAAAGCTGATCTTCATGAGCATGCTGAATCTTCAGCTTGTTGGCAATCACATTGAGCATGGGCTTTTTTAACTTAACCAGGCGGGAAAATTGATTGTGCCAACCTTCAAGTGATGGGGTGGTCTTAGTTACACCTTCTTTGACCTACTTATAGCAGTTCCAATTAATTGAGTTGCCACTCTTGCAGATGCAGCAATGCCCCTGGAATACACTCACCCACTGGTGCTCAAAGTACTGGATGAAAGGAGCAAATGCCTCTTGTTTCTCAATAATGTAATTGTAATTGAGAAGCTTGTCATAAAAAAGGTTACCCTCTTCCTTTCTGATCATGACCAGAGCAGCAAAGCAATTGAAGATCTTTCTGGCCTCCTTTGTACCATCCTTGAATACCAGCTTATTGAGGGCTGGGTTTTTCATCAGGTTCTTGCACAGAGCCTGGAAGTAGAGGAAGAAGCAGCCTTGAGGCCTGCTCCTAAATACCTTGATAAAGGTGTTAGCCTGTGCAGCCTCAAAGTCAACCATTAACGTGGTATGGTAGGAAAGGGATTCTGGTGACTGTCTGGTTGTAGCCTGTTGCTCCTGGGTGGTCTCTGGGCTGACCTTCTTCTTCTTACAGCCCCTTTTCTCAGTTGGCTCTTCTTCAAGCGTGGGCAAGATGGCATCCAGTTTTTCCTTGAGTATATCCAAGGCGTGAATGTAAGTCTTCTCCCTTTATTGGGGAGAAATAAGAAGAAAAAGAGGATTGTGTGTTCATTTACCTGACCATGGATGGTCCAACAATGATAGAATAGCTTTAGACAAGAGGCAAAAGTCCCATCAGCAAACCAGGTATCACACTTTAAAAGGCGTACAAGATCCTCTTGTGTTGAAAAGCACAAAATACAGTTTGTTGAACCTTGCCCATCATCTTGTAGCAGAAAGGGCTTGCCAAGCATAGTAGTCTTCTGGACTTCCAAAAGTACAAGCTCATCAATTCTCCTAGCGCTGACACCAATATTGGCATCAATTGACCGTTGATCAGTCACATACTTTTAGATTCTGGTCTTTTCTCCAACCTCCTCTATCTGATGCTTATTCAGGTTAAGGAGAGCATATGTTGCCAGCTCAGTTGAAGTAAAGTCCTTGTTGAAAGAAATGGCTTGGTGAAGGTACCAGCGCATAAGATAATAGAGGATCATATCAGAGCCCATACAGTCATGCTCAATGGTGAGCTCCTTGACTTGGGTAAACCCAATTGTAGTTAATTGTGCGGGGAAGCCTGGACTATCACAGCGGTAGTGATGGTGAACCATATTTTTTCTCTGGTCATTGCAGGTGAAAAGGAAGCCGTCCCTGACAAAGCCAGCACCCACCTTCTTGGTCATAATGGGAAAAGAGTTGGGGGAAACAGCCAGAACTTTAAATTGTCTGTTGATATTGCAGATATTGGCAACTGCCTGTAAGTCCCACTCAAGGATGGGCTCCTCCTCTGAGGCTGAGGAACCATGGTCATCAGAGTTGTTTTCAGAGTCTCTTTTATTCTCATCTTCATTATTAAAGCAGATGTGCTTCTCCTTTGGATTAGAGGGGGCGTAGACAAAGGGAGGGTGGGCAGGGGTGGGGCTATCATCCTCAGGCTTGGGGGAAGGTGTGGTGATCTTGGCAGGCATTGTTTCTTTAGGGGGCTGCTTGGAGAGGATAGCCTTGGTCCTTCTTGCCTGGGTGGGAGCAGCTGTGCTCTTGGGAGCCTTGGGGGTACCGTTGGTGGTAGGCTTGGGAGGCATCTAAGAGTGAATTTGCATCAGAAAATTTCAAATTTTGGGGAAATCTTCAAAGTAAAAATGGGAATGTTTGTAATATAAAAAGTAATTTTTTTATACATATTCTTGTAGAAAAACTCTCAAATTATATACCATCAAAATTATTAGGTTTTATTTGTGTGAAAACTAAAATTTTATTAGAAGCACAAGTATGCAAAACTTTGAGTTTGACTGAAAACTTGCAAATGAAATGACATTTTCAAGATGACGTAATTGAGATGCTGTAGCTCAAAAATATAGTGATTTTAACCATTTTTTAGATTAAATTAAGAAATCTACGGTAGAGCTACCTCAACTAGGCTAAAGAGTAAAACTTGAATATTTTTAAAAATAGCTTATACAACTGGGGTTAAAAAGTACCCAGTTGTTTAGAGGAGATAAATATATATATATGCAAAGTTTCATATGTTTTCTTACATTTTTTATTTAAGTGAGATTTGGGGCTGAATTGTACTTTTTAAAGTGGAAACAGTCAATTTTTGATGGTGTGTTCTTTATAGCATCCTATGACAACATATGTTAAAACAGGTTAATTTTTAGTGCTTCATTGGTGGGCGCCACTTCTATTGGGCGCTTAGAAGCTTAGTAGATTTTGTAATGGGCGCATTTTGCTCAACAGAAACACCCTCATTACTATATAAAAATCACTAGTAAAATATTGTGTTGTTGAAACCCAAATAACAAAGTTCATACTATGATAAAGAATAAAGCTAGCATATGAAAAATGGTTTTTTGAATGGCTGCATTATAGGGGGTGTTGTGATCTGAGGTGTAGCACAGAGTCATAACAGGAAATCCTAACCTTAGGATTGGATTTATACTAAGTCTTGATTAGAATGGCAGTGAAGTTTATGTGATTACTTTGTGGCCCTTAATGAAGAATATCTGCTAGACGTGGCTAGAGAGGCGCCAAAGTACGTGGAGACACAAAGACAAAAATATGAATAGAACTTAATTTTATTGGAAAATAGGAAATGTATTATATAATGGTTTGCAATACCACAAAACAATACCAGGACAGTAGGATCACTTGCCACAAGCATGAGTGGGGCAAGTGAGTTGCGCAGAATCAGGAAACTGAACAATTGTATTTCCTAATTCAGAGCCAGCCTCATTTAAAAGAGAAAAAGAAAAAGAAAGAGATGCATCCTAAAAATAACCCAATGAAGGCAAAATAAAAACATGGTGAATGGCGGCATTCACAACAGGGGGTAGTACTATCAAAGTGGCGCCAATTTTTGGCTAATTTATTATGTAGGGCCATAAATTAATATAAAACTTTTATTCCCAATTAAAAAGGGAAAGGCTTGGATTTATCACATTAAAGTATGATTGTATAAGACAAAAAAAATCAAAGATAGCGCCGCCGCACCGTTTTGGTTAAAGCCTGGGTGCCGCAGCGCCAACTAGTAAAGGTACCAGGTGCTGCAGCGCTGCCTTGCAAATATTTTAGTTGCCGCGGTGCTGATTTTTTGCACTGGATTTTGTCATTACAATCATAAATCTACTACTGATCTAAAAAGTATTTTTTGATTATCCTATTGAGACTAGTGCTTAGAAAGATGATTAATTATTAGATTAACATTTTGGGGATTTGAACATGGCGCTGCAGTGGCGCTTAATGTAAAAGTAAAGCAGTGTCTTGGAAATTAAAAATTTGCAAGGTAGCGCTGCGGCGCCTGTAGTATTTTGTAAGTGGCGCCTAATGTATGATTAGGACGGTGCAGCTGTGCATGTCATTGGGTATTCTTCAGTGATGATCCAAAATCTACTACCAATTGAATCTATATAAATTTCATATTATTAAAAATGACAATGAGATTGCAGTAATTTTATTCTGTGAGCTCTGTCATGATTGGCATCATTGATTTTATACTGCTAATTTATGAAGTTGGCTACTGAAATCCTAATCTGTGAGCTCTGTCATAATTGGCATCATTGCTTGATCAAAATTTCCAACATATCCCCCACTTGACCAAACACTACTTTCTTTCTTCATCAGATGACTACCAACAATAAAAACAATATGCGCCAAGCCTACAATGCAATGGTGGCTTCAATGGACAAAGCGGAGTGTAACGCCTTTTGGAAAATGCCGCGCTCAGTACATATTAGCTTCTTGAATTGACTTTGGGCTAGTGACTCCCAGTTTTTCAAACAGGACTGCACAACTCCTGTGGCTGGCTCTGAGTGTAGCACTGCACCAAACTCCAGCAAGGGGGATTTCCCTGATGAGGACTCCATGTTTGAGGAGCCTCTTCCTGTCAGCAGTGCGCCCCCCCAGTGGCAATCCTTCTGGTGCTCAGCACCTCTTTCCTCAATACCTTCCTTCCACTGGCGTGCCACCCCTACCCCATCTGCCATGCTTTGCGCCCACCGCAACTCTGACAATGTGGTGGTGGACTATCCTGACCTTCTTAGCAAGTTTATGATCTGACACCATGAGGAAACAATGTACAGCTTTGTACAGTTGCTGCATTCTGATGAGGATGTGATGAACCAAATTCAGGCTGGGGAGTTATACCACGGCTGATATGATGCCTCCTGTTTGGCCACTGAGGTGTGTCTAGGGCTGTTTGGTGCCAGTTAGTCAGATCTGACTTCTATTGTGCAACTGGTCTTCTATGTCACGCAACTCCCATTTGGCCTAGGCCAAAATGCTGGTGATCCTGGCCCACATGCGTCAGCGCCTGGACAACAACTGCTACATGATGCCCACCCATGAGCGCCCGGTTATCACTATTCAGTGCCCTGCCAAACATCCCCACCCTGCCAACCATCAGCCCTCTCCTCCTGCCACGTCTTCTTCTCAGCAGCGTGGAGGCACCCATAACACAAGGGACCAATCCTGCTGAGCCTTCCTTTTCTTGCAATAAACTTGCTTTTGCTTATCCTCTTTTTTATTGTTTCTATTATTTTTAGTTCTTATTTTTCATTATATTTAGCTTTTAATTATTGTAGTTATCTTCTAAATTTTATAGCTTTTAGAAATATTATTGATTAGTGGAGTTCACATGTTGGGGATACAAATCTGGCGCCGCTGTGGCACTAAATTTAAAAGTAAGGCCCCACTGTGGCATTAAAAATAAAGCAAGACAGTGTGATGGTGCCAAAGAATTTTACAGGTTGGCGTGGCGGCGCTTAAAGATGGGTTGTTCTGCAGTTGAATTCACCAAGTTTTGGTATCCTTATTTTGATAACACTCTTTTTATTTTGATTTGAGATAGTGTTTAGTGATGTGGTTTTTTGAGATGCTGATTAGAAACCAATCTGTAAAAATTAACTATTTAATAATTTTTATTAAGTTTTTTTTAATTTTGCTGATGTAAATCCCAACACCATCTTGAAATTTTTTCAAGATGGCGTCTTTCAAGATGGCGTATGCACCGCAGTTCAGTAATCTGAGCTAAAAAACTATTTAATTTTCACATTATAAACAAATGGGTCATTATTTTAGGGATTAGGCCATTTTCTAATACACATGCTGCTCAAGTCGCAGCATAACACAGTTCAATTTTGAAAAAGTAACTAATTAACATTTTATATTTAAAGCATTAATAACTCAATGAAAAATTAATATTTTTCCACATTTTAAACTATCAAAATGAAGCTAAGAATCCTATCTTTCTATTGGTGTAAAAATTTTAAATATGTATACTATACTTAATATTAAAGCAAAAGTAATTTAAAAGAGTATAATCCAGATTTTATTATATGATTATATCTAATGATATAAAGTAGATCACTTCAAAGCTAATAAATACTCTTTTTTAATATAAAACAGATCTTTTATTTGACGAAATTAAAGATAAGATTGAGAGCTTTATTTTCGCATTTTATTTTATTTAAAAAGCTCAATTCTTAAGAATTTTATGATAGTTTGAAGTTAGGGTGTTTTTATCACTGTTTAGATTAATTTTAAGGTTCAAGTGAGCTTCAAACCTCAAATTAAGCATTCTTTAAATGGAATTCTTTATTATTTTATCATTTTAAAAATATGTGGAAGAGTCACAATTAACTGAATACATCATTTAATTGATTTGCATTGATTACAAAGAGGATATGATGTAATAATAATGCTTAGCTGCTTCACATGTATCACTTGTGCATGAAAACTGGGTATTTAATTAATTCTGCAAACATAAATTCAAGTTCAAACTATAATAAAAGCTATCACACCATTTCTTTCAGAATGGTATCATTTAGCTTGGTATATAAGAGCTAAAGCACCACAAAGCTTCTAATCCAAAAGACCCCATTCAAAGGCCACATTCTGATCATAACTACTCCAACATTAAGGCACATTTCAGAGATCTGATCTAATTACAGATTCAAAATACTACCATGTCCTCAGTTAAATTTACTTCTGCCATGCTACCCTTTTTTCCCTTGGGAGCTTCAACAAAAAGAGAGAGAATTGCAATGTTAAAAAAGGCATTCCTCTTTATTGCTGGTGATGATCTTGATAATTTCATCAAGCACTTCCTTACTCAAACTGAATTTGGGAAAGCTCAGTTCCTGCCAACTATTCAAAATCAAAAAGGCAATGAGTTCATTGAAAACTTAAAAGATCTCATGAAATCTTCTCCCCAAAAACATCTCCCAGCCTTGTGATCTCTGGTTACTTCCAGTTAATCTTTAAAAGAGCTTATTGATATGGGGTTTAATATAACCAAAAGTGAGTTTGAATACTCAAGAAAAATAAATAAAAATAAAAATGTAAGTTTAAACAAAAAAAGCCAAAAAAATAATTAAAAAATTGCTGGAAAATTCTTTTGAAACAAGCCAGTTTACAAAAAAAGTGCCTGAAAAATTTATAAAGATATAGAAAAAGAGATGAGTAATTACTCAACTGAAATTAAATGCTCTCTACTTAAAAAAAAAAAGAAATATATGAAAATATGAAAATAAAAAATGAAATTTCAGTTTAAATTTTTACTTACTATAAATTAATCCCTAAAAATATAATAAAAGGTAAAAAACAAACTGATATGTGCAATATTTGTAATTTAAAAAATTCACTAGAAAAAAAGAAGGAAGAATGTGAAAGTAAAAACTTACCATTACCAGAATCTATAGACAATGACTTAAAGACTATTAATCAGCACCAAGATTTTTATGTTCATCAAAATTGTGAATATAAAAAAGATATTAATGAATTAGATGGTGAGACTTGTGTTGTAGTTATAGATTATAAAGAAACCTTAAAGGT
>QTSX02005265.1:0-80858 GCA_014839935.2 Entomophthora muscae | reverse complement strand
AAAATTTGCACAACCAGAAAAAAGGGGACTGGTAACAGGACACCATCTTCCTGTAACAATACAATTTAAAATCAAATTGTACAGAATATACTGCAGAAGGCCTACAACCAGATGCATTGAGAAGCATTTAGAATTGAAATAAGTCAGTTTTATTCATTGAGAATTTTGGGACAACTCAACTCTTAAGAGTTGAACAACAAGAAATTTTCATTATGCAGCAAGTTTTTGACTCATCAATCTTCACATGAATCTTCAACCCCTTGGCTATTTCATAATTTATCATTACAACATATGGGACATTATTTTTCTTGTTATGCCTAGGCGCCAGATTGGTTATTTTATAACTTAATCACATTATTCATATTCAAATTATTCAGAAAGAGTAAAATACAATCAATCCCAAATGTTTAATTGATCTTGGGCTTGGGTGATTTTTTAAAAAATAATTCATTGATTTTATAATTGAAAATTGCAACTTATAGTACTACTGAAAATATCTTAAGTGCTACTACAAACCAAAAATATTTATGATGAGTTGCATGGGAGAGTAATAGCAGCCCCAGAGCTATAAATGCTATTACCCTATCTTTGGCTCATCATAAATATTCTTAGTTTGTTTCAGAAAAAAAGGTTGTTGTTTTTGAAAGACTGATAACTCTATTTAAAATACACCCTCTAGTAAGCTGCCCTACTTCATGAACTTGCCCCAATACACTACTAGCATCTTCTGATATTTTTGTTTCTCTGGTATCATCACGTGATTTCAAATGATAAAATATCTCAGAATATTCTGAGAAGCTTTCAAATGTTAAAGGTGAAGTATATAACTTCCCATCTTTCATCAAATATGAAAGATTAATGCGCAGATTTTTAACTTCAAGCTCTCTTTTTATAGGCCTAAATTTCCTTTCATAAATATAAAAAAATGCTTTTTGGGAAAAAATTGAACCAGTTAAAGATAAATTGTATAATTCTTTTCTTCTTTCTTCTTTCTCACAAATATTTTTTAGATCATTAATGTTGTTAATATAAAGTACATTTTCTTTTTCCTTTAAAATTTTTGATATTACACCAAAGTGACCATCAACAATGCTTTTTCCATGGCATTCAACAAAACGGTTATATTTTATGGAACCCTTAATATATTTAGGTGCCTCTTTAAATAAGTAATATAAAAATTCATATGATCTAAAATGATTTCCATTATCTGTCCATACTTTTATATTTTTTATTTTTTTAAATCTATCTAATTTAAGAAGACTTATTAGACATTCACCTGAAAATAAAGAATCATGTGATAATATTTGAGACAAAAAATCATGATATTCATATTTAATTTTATTGTTTTCTTTAAAAACTAATGCAAACCCTAATAATGAGATTGGTTTTTTTGAATAAAAACAATTATTGGTCTCAATTGGACCACCTCCAACCTTTAAGTTTTCTTTATAATCTATAACTACAACACAAGACTCATCATCTAGTTCATTAATATCTTTTTTATATTCACAATTTTGATGAACATAAAAGTCTTGGTGCTGATTAATAGTCTTTAAGTCATTGTCTATAGATTCTGGTAATGGTAAGTTTTTACTTTCACATTCTTCCTTCTTTTTTTCTAGTGAATTTTTTAAATTACAAATATTGCACATATCGGTTTGTTTTTTACTTTTTATTATATTTTTAGGGATTAATTTATAGTAAGTAGAAATTGAAACTGAAATTTCATTTTTTATTTTCATATTTTCATATATTTCTTTTTTGTTTTAAGTAGAGAGTATTTAATTTCAGTTGAGTAATTACTCATCTCTTTTTCTATATCTTTATAAATTTTTTCAGGCACTTTTTTTGTAAACTGGCTTGTTTCAAAAGAATTTTCCAGCAATTTTTTAATTATTTTTTTAGTTATTTCTTTTTTTAATGAATAGTTATTATCTTTTTGGCTTTTTTTGTTTAAGCTTACATTTTTATTTTTATTTATTTTTCTTGAGTATTCAAACTCACTTTTGGTTATATTAAACCCCATATCATTAAGCTCTTTTAAAGAGTAACTGGAAGTAACCAGAGATCGCAAGGCTGGGAGATGTTTTTGGGGAGAAGATTTCATGAGATCCTTTAAGTTTTCAATGAACTCATTGCCTTTTTGATTTTGAATAGTTGGCAGGAACTGAGCTTTCCCAAATTCAGTTTGAGTAAGGAAGTGCTTGATGAAATTATCAAGATCATCACCAGCAATAAAGAGGAATGCCTTTTTTAACATTGCAATTCTCTCTCTTTTTGTTGAAGCTCCCAAGGAAAAAAGGGTAGCATGGAAGAAGTAAATTTAACTGAGGACATGGTAGTATTTTGAATCTGTAATTAGGTCAGATCTTTGATGTGTGCCTTAATGATGGAGTAGTTATGATCAGAATGTGGTCTTTGAATTGGGTTATTTGGATTAGAAGCTTTGTGGTACTTTAGCTCTTATATACCAAGCTAAATGACACCATTCTGAAAGAAATGGTGTGATAGCTTTTATTATAGTTTGAACTTGAATTTATGTTTGCAGAATTAATTAAATACCCAGTTTTCATGCACAAGTGATATATGTGAAGCAGCTAAGCATTATTATTACATCATATCCTCTTTGTAATCAATGCAAATCAATTAAAATGATGTATTCAGTTAATTGTAACTCTTCCGCATATTTTTAAAATGATAAAATATTAAAGAATTCCATTTAAAGAATGCTCAATTTGAGGTTCGAAGCTCACTTGAACCTTAAAATCAATCTAAACAGTGATAAAAACATCCTAACTTCAAACTATCATAAAATCCTAGAGAATTGAGCTTTTTAAATAAAATAAAATGCGAAAATAAAGCTCTCAATCTTATCTTTAATTTTGTCAAATAAAAAACATCTGTTGTGTATTCAAAAAAGAGTATTTATTAGCTTTGAAGTGATCTACTTTATATCATTAGATATAATCATATAATAAAATCTGGATTATGCTCTTTTAAATTACTTTTGCTTTAATATTGAGCATAGTATACATATTAAAATTTTTACACCAATAGAAAGATAAGATTCTTAGCTTCATTTTGATAGTTTACAGTGTGAAAAAATATTAATTTTTCATTGAGTTATTAATGTTTTAAATATAAATTGTGTAATTAGTTACTTTTTCAAAATCGAACTGTGTTATGCTGCGACTTGAGCAGCATGTGCATTAGAAAATGGCCTAATCTCTAAAATAATGACCCATATAATTGGATCAGTAAGAAAAAACTCTTGAATGATCAACTTCTGATAACCCTTCTGATTAATGAGGGAATATTAAGTGACTTTAAGATTAAATTGACTTATCAAGGTTAACTTGGCTCAGATGCTTGGATCTTGTTTCTTTGCAGGAGCTTCTGTAACCCATTTCATATCCATGATTTGAGTTAAATCCTTAAAGTACATTAGTTTTTGCACCACTCTTCTCAAATTTTGTGCTCTCTAACTGGGACAATTAATGTCAGGCATTGAATAAACTCCCATCAAATAAAGTGCATGATGCTAGAAAAACAAAATAGAGAATATAATTATTTACAAATCTATTAGTTCTAAAACTAATTACAAACTCAATTCTTAAGAGCTATAAGTAAAATTCATGTCAGTATATGCTCTAGAAGTTGCTCAGCTCTCAAATTCACCAACCAAGATAAAAGTGTTTCATTTCAACAAAAAATATTTGATCTGGAGTTAAGATCATCATTTTTAATCATCAGAGTAATCTTTACCAGCTAAATTTTCTAACTAAAGACATAAATTAGTTTAATTTGCAAATGTGCTGTTTTAAGGAGATACATTAGTTTTTGAAGCTATGGCGCTAAGCAAAATCAACTTACACTAGTTTCACAGCTATGATGCTAAGCAAAAAATAACTCAGATCTAAATAAAATGAGCTCAAATTTTAGCAAAGTTTAAGACAGGCAAGTCCCAGATTTCAAATCATTTGAATTGTTTTGGTGAACTGGTAAATTTCAAAGCAAGAAATGCAATATTACTAACAAAAAGTACAGAATTATATTGAACATCAAATGACATAGTCCAAATGTTGCAACCAAGATTACTTCCCTGCCGCTAATGTATCTCACAATACACAGGGGGTGCTTGATGAGTTGCCCCATGATGTGATAAATGATATGGATCAATCTGAGCGCAATTTCAAATTTTGGGTACCATCTCCTAATTAGGAGCGCTGCCAATTCTTTGTTGAATTGCAGATACCATATCCTAATAAGGAGCACTGCCATATCAACACACTGATCCCTCAATCAAATTATTCTCATCCCAAAGCTTATGTTGAACCTGCCATTGTGCCACCCCCTGGTGGACTTATGGCTTCTCAATATGTTATACTAACTGTGATATTCTCCAATAAACAATATCTTATTCCTATTATTGTCCTTTCTATTTGGACTATTGTCTTCCCCAATCTAAATACTGAACTATAGTTAGTTTAGTTACAACAGTGATAGTTTCAGGAATATTCCTGACATTAACCAAATTTCTGTCAAAACACTAAGTTGGGAAAAGATAGAAAATGCCAAGCCAAGAAATGCATAATTTGATTTAGATTTTCCTCCATTAATTGGGGAAAATAAAATCAAAATTAAAGTTGAAACGGGACTTGGCCAGCCCCAGAATGATTTATCATCAGGGCATGCACCGCTGCAGTTGCGCAGGCGTCTGCCACGCCCGCCAGCACCCTCTGCCAGCCACTCACTTGCCCAGCCAGCCACCAGCAGGCCTGCTGCCAGTCCCCTGTTCACCTGCTTGCTCCCCAGGTCCCAGTTGACTGCCAACCACCCACCCAGTCCCCACTCTTCACTCCCCAGCCAATAAAAAAACCCCATTCATCACAACCAATCAGAAAATTCCCTGATTATAGGGCCTAATTTAGAGAATAATCTCTGCCCTCCAGAAGAAGGGCAAACTCAAGCCTCAGGTTTTAGCAACAATTCTACCCACAACCAATGGAATTCTGAACCCCAAATCACATGGTTGAGTCCAGACCCCAGCCAAACCATATCTTTAAAAACAAAAATAGAATTTGGAAGTTCCAAGAGTCTTCACCACCACCTGATCCTGTCCAGAAGAAATCATTAGTTTCAGTCAAGAATGACCAAACCAGCATCAGATTGCCAAAGAACAAGGGTTTGGCCATCTTCCCAAACCCCAACTCCCATTCCCATCCTCCAAAATTTTGGGATCCCCCATTTCCTGTTTTCATTCCCACTTGCAAAACTTTGCACAGTGAGAAGCTCTATAAATAAAGGATCCCTCCTCAGTAATAGCTTGTGATATTATTGAGCTCAATACCCTCAATAAAACTAGTTTTCAAATCTCAATCTCCAATGACAACTCTTAGTTAGATTACCTCCACCTACAACCTCCAATCCAGGTAAGATGAACCACCTCATCTTCATAGCTGTGCTTACAGCTTGCCTTGTTATTGGAGCATATCAACAGCAACCAGGGACCTTTGGGCCTTTGCCAGAAGAGCTAGGCTGTAACTATCACTATGACTCTGGGCAGATCAAATCTTCACACGCTGGTTCTTAGCCTCCTCTTGTATCACCAAACTCTACCATATCCATTGCAATGTATACCTCCCTGTACTACGTGCTGACCTACTTTGCGGGAAGGTTTGGGAAATACAACATCCACACCAAAGTATTCCGGTGGTTGATGACCATTTACCTGATTGCCACTGCCTTGAATGGGTTCCAGTTTTTCAACCTCCAGCCATATCTTCTTCAATTAGTACCAACAATGTCTGGGTATTACAGGTAACAGTGGTAGGTTTGATTAGCAACCTACCTATAATGAAATTCCCTCCAAGAAAGGACAAAGTGCTGGCTGCATGGCTACACCTCACCAAGAAACCTTCCTCCCCATTCCTGATGGGGGCATTCCCAGGGGTTATGTTGTATACCAGGACCAGTTAGTTCTCACCAGCATCTACAACTGTCTCTGTCTGGGACAAAAAAACGTCATCACCACCCTGCCCCAGTCAGATCTGTCACAACACATGTTGAACCTACAACTGGAATCCTTCATGGGTGGTGTGGAGGGAGCCACCATAGTAAGTTGGCTACACTCCACAGAAACCAGCCTCCACATCTGTCAAGTACCTGGGGCCATGTGAATTACCACCATGATAGGATGCCTCATAAAGCCTGCCACAATCTGGTTCATTAACTGGTCTGGTCAAGAACACAGAGTCACTTGGGCAACCTTCAGGGACGCCGTAAAGTACTGCTACAGTGAAACCTTTTCACCCATTGTAGTGGGGACCCCCTTTTTTGCCATCAAATAGACAGGAAGTGTCCCAAGTATCTCACTGCTTGGCAACAAGCACTTGCTGCCACCCCAGAAGCCATCACCAATGGAAACACTATGCTCCTCACCCTTATCATCAATGGTTTAAAACCTCATATCTGTAAATGGTGCCTGTAGGGCGCTGCACATCCATTTATGACTGCTATAAGGCCATTGCAGAAGCTAATGACCAGACCTTAATGGGATTTCATTGATACAATGACACACCCCAACCTTGTCCTGTGCCTGGCAGCGCTCACAACCAAGTAGACTGTTGCCAATCCTTTCAGCAGGAAAATGATACCAAATGTCCTTGTGAGAGAGAGCTCCAGCTAGCGCAAATTGAGGATTCAGGGAAATCCTGGAGGTTGTAGACAAAATAGGCTCTGCAACCCTGCTTAATTCATACTCCTGATCTCTCCTTGCTACAAATCCCTGTGGCTAAAATTTACATGGGGTAGAAACATTAGAAAAATTCCAGGCATACAGTGACAAACCCGCCCTCCAAGCCAGTCATTCATCAAACAATTAATAACTTGCTTGGCCTATCTCTTTTGATGTTGTGGAAACACTCACAGGCTTCTGATACATACTGGGGCCAATCACATTATGGTCAGCCAAGAATTTGCGGACTCCCAACAGTTAGACCAAGTTCTCAGCTGCTTCAAGGCAGTACGCGTAGCCAACTCCCACAGAGTAGCCATCACCCATGAGAATGTCCCCTTCTCTGTAAGGATGGGAAATGTCCAGTGAGACTTTATGGCCCTATAATGTCCAGGCTCAGCCTTGATGTCATTGCCAGGCTTGACTGGCTCTGTCATAACCGCCCCTATATTAATTAGAACACCTCAGTAATTACCCTCAATCAAAACAGGATAGGTCTTCACATTTATCCCATCAAATGAACAAACTACTCCATGACAGTGTTTGTACGTCTCACAGAGACTGGTGCCTAAAATTTCAAAGGAGGAAGCTTGACTTCAACCAGTGATCAGTCAAGGTCATTTTCCCTAACCTGCCACCTCTCCCCCTTTTGGAAAAAAGCCTCCATCAGTCTTCATAGCGCTCCTTGATGAGTTCAAGGACATTTTTAGCAAAACACTAGACCAATTGTCTCCTCTAAGAGAAAACAGCATGTCATGCAACTTTGAGGGTCATTGTCAAAGGCATACCCCTTTTACTGTCTAACACCAAAGGAGGACAAAACTCTCTGCCAGCACCTTGTGGATGCTCTATACAAGGGTTTCATTCACATGTTGTTATCACCATACAGACTGTGGTTTTCTTTGTAGCCAAGAACGGCAGGTCCCTCTTTCTATTTACCAATTACCACATCCTAAATAAAGTCACAGTCAAAAACCAAGTACCCCCTACCGTTAATTGACAACCTGGTTGACACACTCCCAGATGCAAAGGTCTTTAGCAATATTTATCTCACTGTGGGGTACAATCAGGTCTGCATTGCGCCAGGGGACAAGGCAAAGACAGCCTTTTGCACACGCTATGGTTTGTTTGAGTGTTGATTCATGAACTTTGGTATAACCAACACTCCCTCCACCTTTGCCATGCTGATGAACAAGGCGTTTGAAGACCTGATTGACAAGTATGTTGTTGTGTATCTTGATGGCATAATTGTGTTCAGTCAGGACCAAACTTCACACCTCCAACACTTCTGCACTGTACTTAGCACTCTCTGCAAGCACCAGCTGAAAGCAAAACCTTTGAAGTGCAAGTTTCTTTGATCAGAGCTATTGTTCCTTGGGTACATCATCTCTTCCTAAGGGAGAAAGCCTGACCCTGTCAAAATAAAGGCAATCACTAACATGCCACCCCTCATCAATGTGGACCAGATGCACATGTTCTTGGGCATGATGTCTATGTACGTAAGTTCATTTCCAACTATAAATAGCTTATTGCACCTTTCACTGAATTTTTGAACACCAAACAACGCTTTCCTTGGACACCTGACAAGAATCAGGCCTTTGAAATGTTAAAACAAAGACTTACTACTGCACCCATACTGCAGTTTCCTAATTGGAACCACCAGCACAAACTTGAGACTGACACCTCTTACAGGACTATAGGGGGTGTGCTGTGAGTGGAAACTGATGAGACCACCTTCCTCCCTGTAGCATGCAAATCCAGAAAACTTACCAACACAGAACTGTGCTATCTTATACATGATAAAGAGTTGGCAGCAATTTTACACTGTGTCAAAAAATAGCAATGTTACCTGGAAGGTGACACCTTTCCCCCTTGTGTCCTGAAAGACCATAAATATCTCCAGTACTTCAACACCCAGTCATACTTGACCCGGCGCCAGGAAGGATGAGTCAAGTGTCTGTCCCCGTACCAGCTACACATTAAATACAAACCTGGGAAAGAACTTTTCATAGCTGACACTCTCTCCAGACTGTATGTAGAGTCTATCATGGGAGACAACAGATTGGAACAAGATTGGCCCATGCTCTACCTGCACCCTGAAGCCATTTGCTACAGGGGGCTTAATTCTGTGACCATTTATAAGTTGAAGAACAACAAGAGCAGGTTTGCCACACATTCTGGCAACGTCTACCAGAGGGTGAAGGCCAGAAAAAAAGACGCTCTACATCCCCACCACACAACAAGGAGAAATAATAATACATTAACATCATACCTTAGGCCACATCAGAGAATGTAACCTCTTTGAGATCATGAAGTGTAAGGTTTGGTGGTCCTGCATGTGCCAGGACATCCTGGACCTCCTCAAAACATACATGCTATGTGAAAAGAACATATCTAAACCTGCCCAAGTCAGTCTTATCAATCAGAGCAATGGAACCCTTTGAAAAGTGGGCTCTTGATATTGTTGGACCCTTACCTGAGGACAAATTTGGAAAGAAGTACATCATCACATCTATTGACTACTTTACCTGCTTTCCAGTGGCATGGGCAACTACCAACCACACTGCCACCACCATCACTAGCTTCATTGGTAAGCAGATTATGGTACACTTTAGCTGCCCTAAACAGCTTATCATTAACAGGGGGCTGAGCTTGTAGGAAACATAATGGAAGCATACTGTGTCAAGAACGCCCCTGAGCAGATAGTCACTACCCCATACCATACTCAAGCCAACGGGCACATAGAGCGCCCAAATGGTTCTCTCATATAAATAATTGTCAAACTCTCCCAGGAACATCCCAACACCACCTGGACTGAGCACCTTCTCACTACCTTGCTTATCTTTCAAGCTAGAGTCAACAGTAGTACAGGCTTCAGTCCCAGCCCCCTAGCTTTTAGGACTTCTGATGGTTTAACTGGAGTAGGAGAGGGCAAGTTACTGTCCACTGTCCCATTAAAACCTCCCCTCACAACTACACCCTTAATAAGCCAATGATGTGCCAAGGCCTGTGACATCAAACAAGAGCAGATCAAGGGAGATAATAAGCACTTCAAGGCAAGGTACACTTTAGGTGACCCCATCTACACCCTCAACCTAACTCCACCAAACTCAAACTCAATCACCTCAGCCCTTCAAGATAGCTGCTGTTTATAACAGCCACACCTATCAACTTGAGGACTCCCAAGAGAGCATCAAAAGACTCCACCACAATTGCTTGCACCCCTGTTGTACTGTACTTGCAGAAAAATCTCTTTGTGCGCACCTTCCCAGACCTTCCACAAGTCCCAATTCTGGTGTCTGACAACAAGCAGGGGGCAAGGAAGGTGTTGCAACCAAGATTACTCTCCTGCCCTCTAATGTATCTCACAATACACAGGGGCGCTCAATGAGTTGTCCCATGATATGACAAATGGTATGGATCAATCTGAGCGCAATGTTAAATTGTGGGTAATGTGTCTTAATTGGGAGGGGTGCCAATTCAATGTTGAATTGTGGATACTATCTTCCAATAAGGAGCGCTGCCAATTTGACATGCTGATCCCTTGCTCAAGCTATTCTCAACCCAAACCTTATGTTGAACTTGCCATTGTGCCACCCCCTGGTGGACTTGTGGCTTCTCAATATGGTATATTAATTTTGATATTCTCCAATAAACAATATCTTATTCCTATTCTTGTCCTTTTTATTTGGACTGTTGTCTTCCACAATATAAATACTGAACTATAGTTGGTTCAGTTGCAACAAGAGCTACTCTAATACAATAGGCTCAGAGCCTTTTATCTTAGAGTGTTTGGACTGGTGGCACAGTCCATGGTGGACTCTTATAGACATAATGCAGATGAAAGTCCATATGGCAATCCTCCTGTTCTAGGATATAATTAAAGTTTAGAATAGTAATTATTATATAGATCATATTGAGGTGCTTACAGATGGGATCTGATTAATGAGCAGTAATTTCTCTTTCCATTAATTAGTTACAATGTATGAATTTGTTGATGCTAGGATATGATTCAGTCATTGATTCATTGATCCTGCAGCCCACATTATTTTTTTGAAACCATTCCTAAAAGTAATTGTCATTTTTCTGTGTTAATTGGTTGGATCCATTAATTAGTCAAAATCCCAAAATCCTGACAGTGAGCTTGAACACTCAAGAAAAATAAATAAAATGCAACCTTAAGTAAAAAGAGCCAAAAAATAATAAATATTAATTAAAAAAGAAATATTTTAAAATGTAATAAAATTTACTGGGAAACTCTTTTAAAACAAGCCAATTTACAAAAAAGCACATGAAAGAATTTATAGAGATATTAAAAACAAAATGAGTGATTACTCAACTGAAACCAAATACACTCTAATGAAAACAAAAAAGAAATATATGAAAAGATGAAGATAAACTTTCCCTTTCAATTTGTACTGAATATAAATTAATACCTAAAGATATACAGTAGTTTTAGAAACTGCTGTAGATTCAAAACCTAAAGGTAAAAATGCAGGATTGTCAAATTCTTGTGTAAACTCACCAACTTACTGGAATATTTTTCATCCTTTTATATAAAAAGAAAGGTGTTCTGGGATGAAGATTACTACATTAAGTTGGTGAGTTCATGCAAAAGAATTTGACAATCCCGCATTTTTACCTTTAGGTTCTGATTTTACAGTATGGCAACAACCAAAAATATCTCAGATTTAAAAAAAACAATTTCAGATTTAAGCAAAATCCAACTATCAGGTTAAAATATACACTCTGTTAACAGGGTTTATTGGTGTTAATGGGCAAAATGAGTCAACACAGCAAAGAAGTGCTCACGCGCAAAGAAAAAATATTCAAAATACAATCCAAAATACATTGATTCACAAACAAAATGGTGTGAGTTGACTTTTGGTGTACATATGTTTACTATGTGAATTGGTGACAAAATATACCCAAGCACAGTGAGTCAAAACTCAATCAAAAAAAACACAATAGCAACTCACTATGTAAACAAAATCACTCACTCAGTGTGTGCAATGAATTGTAATCAAGAATGGTACCAATATATCTAAAATAAGACACATGATCTGAAACATAAATTTTAAAAATATTGTGTTGGGTGCTTAATTTGGCGTAAAATCTGGGGAAATGGGTGGAAATTATGTTGGGTATTCTAAAACAGGCGTTGTAAAGCCAGAAACAACTAATTAAGAAATAAAAAATCTATAATTAAGATATTGGGTGGGAAAAAATATTAATTAAATATACATCTTCAGATAAAAGCAAAAATTAAAATTAGGAAGTAAATTAATTGAAATTTATTTAGTATTTTATTAAATTTTAAAATGGAAGGAACACAACAACAGAGTACCAATGCATCTGTTGTGCGCCGCGGTTGCAGTTGCGGTTGCCCCCGTGGGTCAAAGAACAGAGTTAGTGCAACACAAATGCCTACTCAGAAAGGAGACAGGAGAGGAGAGTTCCATAGTGACGCTGCACTGACACAGCCAGTTCAAGGAGCACAAGCTTCTAGGGTGCAGAGCATAAACCCTTGGGTCCCCAAGCTGACTCAGAAGCCCACCAAGGTTACCTTTACCAAGAAAGTTAGAAACAAGGAGGTAGAACTTACTTTGTATGTGTTTGACTTTGTGTACCAACAAGAGTTGGTCCTGTCAGCCATGCTGGAGAAGGTGAAGCCTGTACTTGATACTAGCTACAAGCCCTACGTCAGTGATGGCAATCAGGAAGAGACAAGGAGCCTGAGTTCTTCAGAACTGATGAGGGACAGTTGGTGCTAAAGAAAGTTGCAGCCTTCTAAAACAAGGTGCCCATGCCTTGCAATCCAGTCCCTGAGCAGGATCCCAATTCAACTACTCCCGCTAAGCTTGCCCAGAAGTGCATCCCTGACATCAAACACATCATCCTGCTTAAGCTAATGCGTGAATCTGGTGACTACAAGGCATCTGCGGCCATTGTCGGAGTGGATCCTAAGTACGCCAGCAAGACCTTCAACAAGTTCATTGATACTGGCTGAGTCCTTGCCGCAGAGAAATCCTTGTGCGTTTTCACCATGCTCACCAAGGAGCACAAATGGGAAATCTGCCAGTGAATAACCTGAGATTGCCATCTTGAGATGGCAAATATACAGGCCATGGTCAAATCTACTTTTGGGGTTGAGGCTTTGATTTCCTTTTACTACCATCTGGTGAAGGGAATGCGCTTTTCCTGGAAAAAGCTTGGGGTATCTCCCTATAATAGAAACAGCCCAACCAACATTGAGACTTGGAAAAAATACACTGAGGTGTACACTGCCCTCAAAGCCAAGGGGACAGTCAAATTTTACTACATTGAAAAATCAGCTTTTGTCTCGTCAATGCGCAATGGGTATGTCCCAAAAGGCTCCAATGACGGGATGACTTGGTGTGCTGCAGTACGCGCCACAGCCTATTCAATGGTGGCTCTCCTTGGTCCAAAGGGGGTTGAGCTGTACCAAATGATTTTGGGATCACATAATAGCCGGACCTTTCTATCATTTCACCAATTGGTCCAGGAGCACCTGAGGCGCACAAGCCCGGGCTTCACCAACGTAATTGTGCTGGACAATGTTGGTCTCCATAAGGTGGCTGATATTCTTGAGGAATTCCCAATGATTGACACCAGCATTGCAGTGGGCCCCAACAGTTGGCCACGGCAAATTTGCGTCTTCTCTTCCTGCCTGCTTATTTGCCCTTCCTAAATCCCATCAAGGAAGTCTCTGGGTGGCTCAAGCGAGTCTTCAAGCAAGGAACTCCAACTGGGACAAAGGACCTGTTTAATTTACTGCAGGCCAGGATCCACACCCTCCCAGCTGAGACTGTGGCCAAATTCTATGGCCACGCTGATTTGTTCATCCCTGCGTGCCTAGCCAAACAGCCAATCAATTAAAGGCTTAGTGTGTCCAATTTTTTTATATTCTCTAATTTACTATTCAAGATTTATTAATTATCATTTTATATTTAGATGCTTCCAAGCCCGCAATCACATTTTCAGGACAATCAATGAAGGTTATTAATTTATTTATTTATAATCATATTTTATTGTGTCATCTAAGGGTATCCCAAACGCTTGATACTGGATTATGCAAACGCATTAATATCACTTTTTTCAAATAAATATAATAATCAAAAAAGTTAAATGTAATGTGTACAAATCAGAAGTAGATTTTATTGAAATATATTATTATGCTTTTATGAAACTGTTTCCGCAATATATTCTGCAAATCTTGTTTGATAAAATAAGAATTAGAAAATTTTATTATAATAAAAATAATATAAATTGCAATGTAATTATTTGGAAGAGAGAATTTATTAAGCACGCCTGTAGTAAGTTCCTCTGTATGTACCCACCCCGCAATGGAGGTGGTGCACAACCTACACTGCCACACTGTAAACAGTGGATACACCCTTATTAAAAAACTCCCGCCTGCTGGCAAAGGGGAGTAGGGTTAGGTGCAAATGGAGGAGCAGCTTTTCTGGCAGGGCTGCAAACCCGTAGATATCAGGCAAGACCAGGGCGTCCTGGATGACGTGTTCCACTGAGTCATACCCGGGGGGACCTTCTTGCCGTCAAGTGAGAGCCGGGCCTTGTCAATTCCTAGAAGGACCCTGTCAAGATCCTCCACGCTGTCTCCCATTCCAAAGTAGAAGAGATACCCAAGGTAAACCACCAAGTGAAGCCTTTGCCCAGCAAAGGCTTCCGTAAACTCACATAATTTATTAAAAACCACACTGATCTTCTTATTGTGCTTGGTCTTTGCAAAGGTCAGCTCCATGGCTGAAGGGACCCCCATCTTGTCAGCACACCAGGCTAACCCAAAGTCAGCAAGGAGGATTTTTGTCTTCTTGACAGCTGTTGCATTTGCAACAGCCAATTTCCCCACCGTGCGCCCAAAGTTGTCCAGAAGGTAAGATAGGGTGTGCTCCAAGAGGGTAGCAGAAGCAAGCAGCGCATGAGCCCGGCCCATCTCTGGTACATTCTTGAATAGGACGTCCCAAACAAGCTCAATGGAGTTTACACAGTAAACTCCACCTAGGTTAACCGGGTCCAGGCGGACCAGTTGGGCATCCTTGTAGGCAGTAACTGCCCACTTGGATGCCCCCTTGTCATGCGTCAGCCCAGCCAATGCCTCCCGCGACATTGGAAAGGACCCGTGGATGCGGTCCTCCAGCTCCTGCAAGACAGGGGGGACAGATACAGCTGCTTGGCCACATGAGTGGTGTAGTTGGCATAGAATTTGGCAGGGACAAAGGGGACCAGGACTTGGCAGAGTTCACTGTCCATGTTCTCTAAAAAACAGGTAAGTATTTGCAAATTTTTATTAATTTTATTTTTTATGTTACCTTCATGTGTTTCTTCCTTGCCAGCTGCTTCAGCAGGCTTGGCCATTCTTGGCGCAAGCAGTTGTGCGGGCAGTTCTTTATCCTCTGTTCTGGCATGCTTGGCAGGTTTGAGATGTTCATACATATCCGGGTTGTCAACCCAGACGGACGGCGCAGAAAGATTGTATGCCTTAAATTGCAGGCCCTTGACTACTGTCTTCTGGATGTTGAGAAGATGCTTGATGATCTTCTCAGGGGTGTCTGGAATTTTTGTCATTAGGGCCTTTGCATACACCTTGTCTATTTTGTCTCTGTCAAGGACAGCAGACTTAACTTTGGCTTTGACCTTGCAGTCAATGTCTTTGATTTTGGCAATTGCCAAGTCAAGATCCTTCAGAAGCTTCTCTAATTCTCTCATTGATTTTTTACTAACCTTTTCATATGTTTTTATAGCTTTTGCCCCAATAAATTCTGTATTATTTTGATACTGTTGCCTCTTTGTTTATTCCTTTTTGTTTTCCCATTTACTAGATTATCCCATCTTTTTACCCATTTTGTATATGTTTTATGCTCATCTCAATATGTGTTTTTTGCTTTGTGTTGACATTGTTTCCTTGATCACCATATTATTTTTGGCGCTTGGCACAGCCCCTTGTGAAAATATTAACAACAATTTGGTGATCAGCTAAATTTGAATTAGAAAATTATAGTGTTAACTGTTTTTAGATAAAGTTGTTACTGATCTGAATTCAAAACCTTAATGATAAACTTTAAGCCAATCAGGAGCCAAGTGATAAAGTGATTGTTGTGACATAAAGGGTTATTCAATAATTCTTTGGTGTATGTGCACTAATTAATATGATTGGCTGGATGCTTTGCCATTGTACAACATTGCTGCTATGGAAATTTGTTGATGGACTAGTGCTAACCCAGCAGTTGATTGGGCACTAGTCCACCAACAAATTGCCACAGCAGCAATGGCTTACAATAGCAAAAGATCCAGTCAATCATATTAATTAGCGCACATGCATCAAAGAATTATTGAATGACCCTTTATGTCACAACAATCACTTTATCACTTGGCTCCTGATTGGCTTAAAGTTTATCATTAAGGTTTTGAATTTGCATCAGTAACAACTTTATCAAAAAACAGTTAACACTATAATTTTCTAATTCAAATTTAGCTGATCACCAAATTGTTGTTAATATTTTCACAAGGGGTGTGTTTAAGTGCTAAAAATAACTGTTTTCTGGATCTAGATACATGGCATAGTAAATATATGATTTTATAGAAATAAGCTGAACATAAAGAATAACTCCAACTATAAACAAAGAGAATATGAACAATTTAATTTCAAAAAAAGATAATATAAATAGAAAATGTTTGGTGACAGGGGGTTTATTAGGGCGGGGGAGAGTGATGCCTAGGAGGCAGAATAACGCGGGAAGGAAGACGTAGAGACGGTGCTGGCCTGGGGGGTCTGGGATTGGGTGGGTTGGGCTTGTGGGTGAGGGATGTTGGTGGCAGGGGTGGAGGCAGGATGATTTTGCGTGATGGCTGCCATATAACGCTTGTTGTATTCCTCATCAGTCATTGGATGAATGGGCTGGTAGATGGCAGTGGCCTGAGGTGGAAGGCGCTTATTCTTAAGTGATTGGTTGCCCATGTTCACATGGAAAACCATTTGCGCCAATAAGTCAGCCATCATCTGGCGGCCAAAGAGAAAATTGTGGTCAAGGATCCCAAGATAGAGGTTGTTGAAAGCCTGAGAGCGGCGCTCCCGTAATGTGGACCCCATGTTGAAGAAGACAATATCAGCCAGATGGATGTCTGCATGGCTGGCAGGGTAGACTGAGGCCTGGTGCCCGCGTTGCTGGATGGCCTCAAGGGCAATGGAGCTACCCTTCATCTGGTGGCTCAAGAAAACCTGGTACTTGGAATTTGAGCCATCCCAGGAGTTGAGTAATCCACCAAGGATGTGGCTGTACTTGTAGCCATTGGTGAAATCTGGGTTTGTCCAATAGTAGACAAAACCCTTGGTTAAAACAGCCAGAAACACACCAATGAACGTCCCCTTCTTGACCTTTTTTCTTCCTTTTTGATTGGCAGCTCTTCCTTGCTCGCCAAAATCATCAAAAGCTATTGATAGCTTGTAATAGGAGATGAACATAAAATCATCAGTTAGACTAGTCAGGCATTGGACCAGGGTTGATTCAATGGCAGTGTCATATAGGGAATCCTCAGCGCCATCCCATTGGTTGCCAGCAAAATTAGTAAGAACCCATATGGAAGCCACCTTCCCATACATCTAGAGCTGTACCATGCGCTCAGACACCCAAATGCCATGGTGCGCAAGTTGCTTCTGGACCTGGGTCAAGGGAAGCTTGGGATCCTGCTGGAGGAGGTCAAGCATTATTGGGTATGCCTCAGATATTTGTGACTTGGGGGCCTTCTTGGGCTTCTTGGCTATCCCAATCAGATCTCCCCTGTTCATCAGGTTGTTGAATTCCCACATGACAGTAGCTTGGGTAAATTGCAACTGGGCGGCAATCTGTTCCCAGGACAGACCCTGTAGATTCAGTGCCACAATTTCCTGAAGAATTTGGGCAGTGATGATTTGTTGCTTGGGGCGCTGGGCTGGGGGATCTGAAACCTGATTGGCTGTAGGGGGGAAGGTTGGCTGATGGCAGGAAGTTGTTCCAAATTAAGGTTGCCATCCTGATTGGTTGGTTGGTGGGCAGCTTGTGCAGGGGTGGATACAGGAGCAGGGGCAGAGCTAGACACTATGTGACTACTGAACAAGTCAAAGCCATAGGGGTCAGTGGTCAGGTACAGGTCAGCTTCCTTGTTACCCACCTCAAAGGCTTGGATGTAAACAGGTGCCTCCACGTTCTGAGCCTTGCCTCCATTGAATCTGGCTTGGCTGCTGGCGCCGTCAAAAATGTTGCTGTTGAAAACCATTGTAAATAATTTAGGATAAAATCACTAAAAGTAGAAATTTTAAAATTTAATGATTTATTTTTATTGTAATCTTGAGTCCATATTTGAAAGGTTCTCAAAACCATTCCATACAAATAAGGATCCATGAAAATGAATAAAATGCCTCTGTCCCTAAATTAGATAGCTGTTGATTGGCTGTTAAACTGTTATTTTTCTATTTTAGGCTGCTCATACTACACATCTTGTGTGAGTTAATTTTGTTTTGTGCTTGTGGAATCTCGCTTCTAGATTTCTCAAATTTTGTTTCATTTTAGTCCTTCTGTTGGTGCCTCATATGAATCCTGATTGGATTATAATATACTCTGTAATAGCATCCATCCATCTCACTTGTTGTGCCAGTTCATTTTGTTTGTGGTTTGAACTACACCGCTTGATGTTTGATATAATTTTGTATGATGGGCTAGTGAAATTTTGTTTTTTGTTTGACAGTTCATTTATTAACTGAAATTTTATAAATTAATTGAATCCTGAATCTTGCGCAACTTGGATTTTGTTCAAATCTGAAATCATTTTGTTTAAATCTGAGGTATTTTTGGTTGTTGTCATAGCTTTTAAAACTACTGTATTAATTTTTTTATTATGCCACCTGAGGTTATCCCAAAGACTTAGTACTGGATTAAGTGAATATATTTATATTAATCTTATCATATAAATATAAAAACCAAATTAAAAAAATAAATGTAAAATGCACAAGTTAGAATTTATTTTATTAACATATAATTTTATGCTTTTATGAAACCGTTTCCGCAATATACTTTGCAAAACTTGTTTGCTGAAATAAAAATTTTAAAAATTTATTATAATAAAAATAATATAAATTATAATAAAATTTATTAGAATCATACTCTTATTGTGTGCGCCTATAGTGAGTCCTTCAGTATGTACCCACCCCACAATGGAGGTAGCACACAACCTCCACCGCCACACTGTGGACGGTGGATACACCCCAGTTAAAATACTCCCGCCTGCTGGTGAAAGGGAGTACAGTCAGGTGGGAGTGAAGCAGAAGCTTCTCTGGCAAGGCTGCAAACCTGTAAACACGCGCCAGGACCAGGGCGTCCTGGATGATGTGGTCCATCAAGTCATATCCAGGGGGGACCTTCTTCCCATCCAGGGAGAGCCTGGCCTTGTCAATCCCAAGGAGAACCCCGTCCAGGTCCTTAACAGACGCAGCCATCCCAAAGTAAAAGAGGAACCCCAGGTAAACAACAAGGTGAAGCCTTTGCCCAGCAAAAGCTTCTGTAAACTCACAGAGCTTATTGTACACAGTACTAATCTTCTTCTTGTGCTTTGTCTTGGCAAACATGAGCTCCATTGTCAGAGAGACCCCTGTCTTGTTGGCACTCCAAGCCAGCCCAAAGTCAGCAAGGAGGATTTTGGTCTTCTTCACTGCTGTTGCATCTGCAACAGCCAGTTTTCCTACTGTGCACCCAAAGTTCTCCAGCAGGTAAGAGAGTGTATGCCCTACCAGAAAGCAGAAGCAAGCAGCTGCATGGGCCTGGCCTATCTCCAGTACATTCTTGAATGGGAGCATCTCCAGGACGTCCCAAACAAGCTCAATGGAGTTTACACAGTAAACTCCACTGAGGACCACTGGGTCAAGGCAGACCAGTTGGGCATCCTTGTAGGCAGTAACTTCCCACTCAGATGCCCCCTTGTCATGTGTGATCCCAGCCAATGCCTCCATGGTCATTGGGAAGGTGCCATTTATTTGATCCTCAAGCTCCCGCAAAACAGGGGGACAGAAACAGCTGCCTTGCCACATGATTGGCGTAGTTGGTGTAGAATGTGGTGGGGACAAAGCGGACCAGGACTTGAAAGATTTTGCTGTCTATGTTTTCTAAAATAAGGTAAGTATTTTGAACTTTTATTAATTTTTTATTAGATTATCTTCTTGGGCTTCCTCCTTTCTGGCGGCTTCAGCAGGCTTGGCCATTATTTGCGCAAGCAGTTGAGTGGGTAATTTGATATCCTCTGCTCTAGCGCGCTTTGCAGGCTTGAGATGTGCATACATCTCAGGGTCATTGACCCAGACAGACAGCACAGAGAGGGCAAAGGACTTGAACTGAAGGCCTTCTACAATGGTTTTCTGGATATTTAAAAGGCACACAATTGTTATTTTGGGGGTATCTGGCATCTTGGCCATAAGCGCCTTGGCCAACACCTTGTTGATCTTGTCCCCTGTAAGGACGGCAGAATTCACTTTGGCTTTGACCTTGTGGTCAATGTTATGTTTGGCTCCTGGGTACGCCATCCAGAAAGACATGACGGGAAATCTTTATAAAATATTTGATGTTTGAAGCTAACCTTGGGTTAGCCTTCAGGGTAAAATTAAGAGCATGTACCTTAATTTCCTGGAATAAAAGATGAGTAATTCCTTTTGGAAAAAAGGAAAGTAAAAAGCTTGAAGAATATTAAATCCAACACAAATAGGGATAAAATTGTCTTTATTAGGAGAAATGATTCTACTTAAATAGCAGACAAGGGTTGGTGATCACTCATTAGGTAGACAGAATGGTTAAGGGAGTCACGTTGGGATGAGGTCAAACCAGGATCAGACAAGGGCAGGTATGGTATTCCAGAATGGGTGGATATTGAATCAGACCCATTTACAGAGGGCAAGGAATCCCCAAACTTGAAAGTAAAACCAGCCATATCTTTGCACATATCACTATTCAAAGTCCATATCAAAATAGCATTAATGATACAATTTATGACATCTCCCCCCTCAAGATTGGACACAGGGAGTTGATATTTACGGAGACATTTGGCATGGACTCAGGCAAAAAGATAGCCATACAACAGTAGTTTCACGGTATACTCAACACCCTTCTTAAAGGTGACTTCACAAGGTCCACTTCAGAGGGAGTCTAGTTTGTGGGCTCTGCCCCCAGTACAATTCTGATAATAGAGAACCAAGTCACCCACCTGATATTCAGAGAGGGGGGCTCTGGAAGCATTGGAAGGCAAGAGTTCTAAAACTTTGACTTTGTAGGCAGTAGAAATGGCTGTAGCCTGGATGTCAATGATACAATTAGCCAAGTCTTTGACATGAGTTTCTGGATTGGCAGAAGTGTCAACTTTCATCAGTGGGGTCCCAAGATTGAGGGGGTGGTTACTTCTCTTCCATACAACATGGAAAAGGGGGATTGCCCAGTCACTTGGTGTCTACTAAGGCAATAGGCAAATAGGGCAGCAGGGAGGAACATGTCCCAATTTGTGGCATCAGAGAGGGTGAGTTTCCTCATAATGGACACAAGGGAAGAATTGGCTTGTTTGACGGTGTTGTAACTGTGCTGTTTTAGCAGAGTTACAAGGGGAAAAATATTTATAAGCTAGATAATATTCTTTATTGAGAGATAATGATTATATAGCTAATGTGAGTCATGGATAACAGGAACATGTAGTGTTGATCACACGGTGGGATGGTAAAGGGGGTGGCTTGATCCTGGTAATGAGTCAAGCGCCAAAACAAGGTATCCACTGTAAGGGTCATCATCTGTTAATGTTGTTGGATTTGGAAATTTGTGTTGACTTCCTAGTCTGGCTTCAAGTGACTGGATAATCAGGTTGCAGGTCACAAACCTGTTTACTCAAAACTGTCATTAATGACATTTCAATACTTGTATTGAAAACCCAAGAGTTAAACCCCGGTTCCCAGGAGGCAGATCCAACCCTCCAACCAGTCCAGGACCCGCCAATTCATTAAAAGACAGGCTCAAATCAGTGAATTACTCCACGTCCCACCGGTCTACTGCAGAGGACCCTCCAAAGACTACTTGAGTCACACAAAGTGGACAGGAGACCGCCCACTTGTTAAATTGCGTACTCAAGTTAACAAGTTGCTCCAAGACCCGCCAGTCTCCCAAGGACAATTCCCCAAATGTTCATCCAATTGATGCCAACTTTGAGCCACCAAAGACCCAAACCTATGCAGAGGTTGCAGCTTGCCTTAAGGAGGTTAAGACAAAACCTATTTTTAACCTTGCCAATGACCACCAGCAACTGCCAGTCTCCTGCCCAGAAGGGGTAATGCAATTGGACTACTCAGGTGACATAGTGAACAGTGGCGGCAAAACAAAGACGCCTTTCCAATTTGCCAGAGCAGGCACAACCTGGATCTGCCGCCCTTGAGACCTCAAGCCAAGACCCACGTCCCGCCAGTGCCTTGTCTGCAAACCTGAATCCTGCAAAAATCAAAGAAGCAAAGTCCCAGGGTATAAAAACCCTGGTGGTACGGCAAAGACCCCATTGTCATTTTTGATAATAAAGTTTTATGAACCTTTGGTTCAAACAAATCTTACCCTATCTAGTCTTAGTGATCTTCCATCTTAAGTCCAGTCAAGTAGACCACCAGGCCGCTGCCCTTCCCCAGACTAACCTGCCAAATTGCCCCAGGCATTATACTGTCCCCCGGGAGCCCCCTTTGAACCTGTACATTTTACTGAATACCCCCCCCCCAACCCGGCCTATTCAGAGTATGACTTGGAGACTATCCTCATTGCCGGCCCCTTGGCCAGGACTAGAGAAACTGAATACATAGGACGCAAATGGAAGTGGTACAAAAG
Source organism: Entomophthora muscae (assembly GCA_014839935.2). NCBI lineage: Eukaryota > Fungi > Entomophthoromycota > Entomophthoromycetes > Entomophthorales > Entomophthoraceae > Entomophthora > Entomophthora muscae. The sequence goes on along the minus strand of QTSX02005265.1, from coordinate 58,220 downwards.
GCTGCCAAGATTGTTCAATGACAAGTACAATTATCTGTCTGCCTACTTTGTTCCTATGACTCCTCCCTTAACCCCACAACCAGACCGCCCGCTGGAACCTACTGCCGCAGCCAAGACCACCTCTACCCAACTGTTTGGAGTACTTTACATTACTTTGACGGGTCTGGTAGATTGTGTGGTCCCCAACTCTGGACCCTGGTCCTTACTTGGGCGTTCTGTATCCTATATTATCAAGTTAGCACCCATTCTATGGTGGGCCTTACCCGCCAGCTCGGCCGCACCTCACCCCAAGCCGCCCAATGCCTCTACCTACAACTGGCTTCCTGAAAAAAACCTTATTGGTGGGTTGAGCCTGCTGTTTTGGCACACCCCCCCAACTGAAGGTTGGCCTCCTCTGGGGGTAGGTTGTCAGGGAGGTTGTCAGGAGCCCAGGTGCCATACTGGACTAATTGTTGTTCTGTGGCGGGCAGGGCAGTTTTGCGTTGTTTCTGTCTTGCTTTGCAGGGTCTTAGGCAATCATGGTGTAGGGTCTTGTCTTGTTTGTGCTTCCCGAGTCCTTGCACAAGGTAAGTGTTATTGTTTTTTACCTTTAGAATGATTGCTGGGCCTACTTTCTTGGGTTGTAGTTTGCTTTTATCAATGTTCATGACCCAAACCTTGTCCACAACTTCATGTCTATCTTAGATGGGGACAAAGATTTTTTGCAGATGTTTGTTTTCCTTTTCTGTTTGTTCACTGTTGGCTTCTATAACTTGAGGGTCTGAGCGCGGGGGGACTTCACTTGGGATTTCCAGTTTAGGTCCTGTCAATTCTTGAATGATATTTGGCTGTGTGCCATAAACCAACTCAAATGGGCTTTTTCTGATAGATCTGTTCACTCAGGTTTGGCACACAAGTAGTGCAGTTGATAGCTGCTTATACCAGTCTTCAGGTCTCCTGGCGGTGAGTTTGGCTAGGGCTTGCACGAGGCTACCATTAAGCCGCTCTACGCGTCCATTAGCCTGTGGATGGTATGGTGTTGTGACGGTGTGTTTGACCCCATTTCTTAGCAAGGTATATGTTGGTGGTTTGTTCTGCTTTCTTTGCTTTGCGGTAAAGGCTTTGTAGTTTGGTCACCTGGTCCAGGTTCACGTGTCTCATTACATGCAACTTGAGGGTGTTGTAGTGCATGAGATGTGTGGCTGGGGTGTCAAAGGCCATGTCAGATGGTGCACAAAGTTGGAGCTCCTTGTAGGCCCAGGTGAGTTCCTTCACAGTGCCTGTCTGAGTTAGGCTCTTTACTTGGTGTATGACCATGAGCGCCATATCCTTAAGCACAAATCTTGCCAAGAAGTCTTGCTTGAAGGTATCCCAGTTATTGTTGGTGTGTTCCTTGTGCCATTTATCACACCAGGTGCCAGCGTCATGGGTCAGGCAGATGGAGATTTCTGCAATACAAAACCGCTGCAGACATTCCATCTGGGCCAGCTTGCTCTGGGCGGACTGGATCCATGCGGCAGCATTGTTGTTGTTGGCCCCCGCGAAGGGTTCCAAGGCAGCACTGCAAAGTCTTTGTGCAACATAGGCGGGCATGGTGATCTTGTCAGCTGGTTGTGGCATTGATGAGGGTGCCTGAAAGAACCCTAGGGCGGACAGGGTGTTGAAGGCGGTTAGCAGGATCACCATGTTTTGGTAGAGAATGAAACCATCAGGTATCTTGGTACCAGTAGTATACAGAGTCCAGTCAGGCGGGAGGCCAGACATAATTCTTTCGAGGATTTGTTGGCTGCAGCGTGTGCGGGCAACAGGTGGGATTTTGCAAGATAAGGTAGGATAGAGAACCTACCTGTGCTACCCATGTTGTAACTGTGCTGTTTTAGAAAAGTTACAGGGGAAAATATTTGGGAACTAGATAATATTCTTTATTGAGAGATAGGTATTATATAGTCAATGTGAATCAAGGATAACAGGAACATGATTGTGTTGATCACATGGCTGGATGGTGAAGGGGGTGGCTTGATCCTGGTAATGCGTCAAGCGCCAAAACAAGGTATCCACCATAAGGGATCATCATTTGTTCATGTTATTGAATTTGGCAATTTGAGTTGACTTCCTAGTCTGGCTTCAAGTGGCCAGGTAATTGGATTGCAGGTCACAAACACGCTTGTTTGGAACCAAACTGGCAGGTAAAGCCTTCTGTTTCAACAACAGTTCCACTGGTTGAAGGATTATATGAGGCAGAGAAGGGTTGAGGGGTGCCCATAGCTTCTATAATAGACGTGATGAGGCAGGCATTGAAGTTAGTGCCATTATCAGATAGCAAGACTTACAGGCATCTGTGTCAATAGAAGATATCTTACAACAAGAAATTTGCAGTAGTCTTAGCAGTGATGTCTTTGGTAGCTCTGGCTTCAACCCATGTACTAAAATGGTCTACAGCTACTAAGATGAACCGGCATCCAGATCTAGAACGTGGAAGAGGCTCCACAGCATCAATACTCACAGTGTGGAAGGCATGTTTAGGTGGGATGAGCTTGAACTGATGTTGTGATGGTCAAGGTTGTTGGAGCTGGCAAGAATGACAGGATGCAAGGACGTCAGGGATTAGGAGGCACATGTTTTCCCATTAGAAGCTCTTGAACAATCATTCATGAGTTTTTGCTATACCTCCATGTCCAGTATCAATGTGGGATTGGATGATAATAGCTATCCTCATACTAGGGCAAACATAGGGAAGATAGGCATTGTTGATCTTCTTGAAGTGTCTATCCCAAATCACAGTATCCTTTGATAAGGCCTGTAGAGCCAGTCAAACATCCTCTGGTTTGGTAGTCCAAGAATCAGGGTATCCTATTAACTTGTATAATTATTTGGTGTCAGTGGGATGGATGGCCAATATAGGCATTCTAGACAATCCATCAGTTTTCTGATGTTGCGCCCCAGGATGATGTACCACAGTGAAATCATATTATTGCAAGCGCAGAGCCCAACACGCTAGTTGACCTTCAGGCTCTTTTTATGAGAGAGGGGGGCTAAACTAACTAAGTTTGGCTCCCATCCCGGCAAAACAAACCACCAGGATGCTTTCCAGTGGAGGACTGGGACGGCCGCTCAAAAGGGAGACCACAGGGAGGACACAGGAGACAACCGAGGAAAATAGGCATTCAGTGCCACCAGCGCCAACCCGGTGAGCAGCCAGGGGTACAAGTGGGGGTGGAAGGGAGCATTGCAGAAGCACGCAGAGGTACCAAGTTACTCTTCTCTAGGCCAGGAGGGGGGACATTGGCGCCTCCTTACTCACAGAAGCAGGAGAAGCGCGGTTGACGTCCTCCAAATCCAGATCATCACAGGTCAGGCTCTTCACCACAGCCTCCCCAGAATAAAGGAGACTACCGGGCAAACTCAGGAGGCTAGAGGGGGCCGCACTTGCGAGTTGCGCCAAAGAGGAGAGTTTAGACCACAGGTCTGGTGAGGTGGACCACAAGAGGAGCAAAAAGGAGGCCAAAGAAAATACCACAAATCTTAAGACTGGGAGTATCATAGCTGCAAAATCCGCAAAATTTGAAGAAGATTGGTGTGGTTTCCAAGATTGCAAGCAATAAAATTGTAGCTAACAGGGGTAATCACTAGCAAGAAACTGAAGGATGGGCCAGAGTAGGCTTGGAGAGCTTGCCAGCGTGCTCAGGCGTCTTTAAAATAACCGGGAACAAAAGCAGGTTCAGAATCAAAGAGTTTATAGAGAAAAACAAGGTAAAAATAGATTTTTATATTGAATTTAACTAATAAACTTAGTTTTGAGCGGGAAGCTTCAAAGCAAAAGCAAAAACCAAAAGCACTATGTGCTGAAGTCCACTTCAAGGGTTCCAGAAGAGGGACCAGGTTCAAAACAGGGGGGTTGAAGGTAAGCAATGAAGCAAATACTAACACTTTTAAAATTCTAGGTGATAGGAGCTCCAGCAGAGGTCCAATCAGGGCAATAAGAAATTAAAGCTGTGTGTATCAAGTTCAAACTTATAATAAATTGAGAATTGAAAGCAGGGGACACAAAGTCCCCTGGCATTGTAAAAAGGGTGAGTTGCTAGGGGGAAATCACATGACCAACTTGACTTGCTGCTCATTGGATGGAAAAGAAATTTTGATGGCCAAGGCCAGGAGGGCAGGAAGGTTTCAAACTAATTTCCGCAAAACCACCTGATTGGCTGGAAGGCAACTCAACAGACTCAGGTTCATTTAACTTTCTGGATATAGATGTGGCCCCATTTGATTGGCCATTCCTGATAATTTTCAAAAGAGGGCAACACCACAATAACAAACAGTCTAAATCAGTCAGTGTTTCTTCGCAAGCCGGGACAACCAAAGCAGGGGGATCTGCAGGGTAGGCCAGAACAAATCTCTCATCAACAGTGTGGGCTAAATCTTCTAAGGAATTTAGTGGCTTGGCTGTTGTTTTTGGCCCTTTTTTGGTGCGGCGGGGAAAAATGGTTTGATCCAAGGCCAGAGGTGGCAGTGAATTTACACTTTTAGTTGTTATAGCCATTTAAGGGATGAATGATCAGTGACTAAGGTAAAGTGTGTCCCATAGATATAGTGTCAAAACTGCTTCACAGCATATAGGACTGCCAAGCATTCCTTTTCAGTGACGCTATAGTTCTTTTCATGCTTATTGAAGACTCAGGAAGAATAGGCCTCAGGTCAATCTACGCCCTCATTATCAAGCTGGGTGTCAGGGCCCAGAATGGGCCAGACAAAACCCTATGTTGCATAGGGTCAACGCCTGCAATGGAGCAATTGTGTTGTTAATCACGCAGATTAACCCAAAGGAAACTTTAATTCTAAGTGGAGAATCAAACCCTGGTCAATGCCAAGCCTGGGGACAATTGAAACCCCTCCCAAAGCCAAGTGGAAAAGATTTTAATTGGCCCACACCCTCTAAAACCCAGAATTAGGGACTTGGGTTGCCAAATGGCCCAAAATTCCCCTGCCAGCTTCCCCAGGGCAAAAATAATGAAAGGATCCATTTAACTGACAAATCAGGAGTCACCAATGGAACCCAGCTTAAGAATAATTCATTGACAACCAATAAGAAGTTGCCAGTAGGCCAAATTGCAGTTTCCCAGCAGGATATAGTTTGGAACACTGGCATCCCATTTTCTTTGTTGACATCTTAATATTAAACATCTTTATGCTCAGGATTCCTTATTTTCTTGCAAGATCTCTATACTTTTGCACCTTTATAACTATTTTGTTTGCATTTATTTACAACTCCACTACACTTTACAACCTTGCGTATTTGCTCCTCCTGGCCACCAAGAGTGATCATTTTGCCCTCCATGCTGAAGATTCCTCCTACTCCTTCCTTAACAACTGTGCCTCCTGCCCAGGACTTTAGTAAGTTGGGTTTTGTCTATATCACATTATTGGGGCTGGCCAACCAGGTTGTGCCCCATACTGGGAATTGGCAACCCCTAGCTACTGCAGTCAACTATCTGGCCAGGATTGCGCCTATTGTGTAATTGGCCTTCCAGGCCCAGCCTGCCTCCCCTGCAGGAGTCCAGCCGGATTCTGGTATGGGCCATGACACTGGGCTAAGATGGCACCCATAGCTGCTCCACTGGTGTTGGTGTATAAGATGAACTCCTTATCTTAATTGGGGTAGGCTAGGATAGGAGCCTCTTTGAGCTTGACCTTCAAAGCCTCAAAGGATTATTGTTGACTGTCAGTCCATTTGAAGGGTACATTGCAAAAGAGTTGGACAAGGGGTTCACTCAGTTCAGAAAAGTCAGGGATGAATTTTTGATAATACCCCATCATTTCAAGAAATACTTGGACCTCACAGAGAGTTGTGGGGGGAAGTATCTTGTCAATGGCTTCCATCTTATTATTCATGAGGCGGATCCCAGTTTGGGTGACCTCATGGCCTAAGAATTCAAGTTGTTCCTTGAAGAAAGAACACTTGGAGGGTTTGAGCTTTAGACCTTCTTCTAAAATCTTGATAAAGACATCTTTGAGGTGTTCCAAGTGGTCAATAAAGGTGGAACTGAACAAAGTGATGTTGTTGAGGTAAACAAGGACACAGGAAAGCTTTATATCTCGTAAAATAGAGTACATGTCTTGTTGGAACGTAGCCAAGGCATTACAAAGTCTTTGGGGTATTAAATTGGGCTTGTAACATCCTTCTGAAGTAATGAGAGCAGCCTTTTTGCAATCTTTGGGGGGGATAAATCAACTTGCCAGTAATCTGATGCCAAATCCATGGCAGAGAAGAACTTCAATCCTCCCAATTGTCTAAGGGTGTCATCAATTCTAGGAAAAGGGTACAAGTCTTTCTTTGTGAGTGAGTTTAGGCGACGGCAATCCATCACAATGTGGTGACCTCCATCCTTATTTTTTAGTATGAGCAAAGAGGAGGTCCATGGACTTTGGGAAGGAGCAAGTAGCCCAGCGTCTAATAGTTGTTTGAGCTCCTTAGATACCTGAGTGTCCTCTAATTGACTGCAGCAATAAGGCTTTGCACAGAAAGGCAGCACATCACCTGTATCAATCTGGTGAATGACCCATTTGGCTAGGCCATATTCTGTAGGTCCGGAGGCAAAAATATTGCTGAATTGGTTGAGCAGGTCTAGTACATCTTTTTGTTGAATGGGGGATAACTGCAGGAAATTAGCAGCAGTGAATAGTGAGAAAACTTGGGGATTTTCTTCTGGTAGATTAAAGTCACTGAAGGTTCCAAAGAGGTAGAGGGATGCCACTTGCTCTGCTCCTATTATACAACCATGCCCCACAACTTGTTCCCTAAAAACCTGCATGGGTAAAGCAGTCAGGTTGGCTAGCAGCAGTTGTACAGGCTCTTTATGTGTTCAATTCAAAATTCCAGGGCATAATCAAGGCTCCTTGCGGCTTAGAGACTCAGGAGAGTACAGCTCTAGGAATGATTTTTTGGGTAGCTCATAGGATATCTGGGAGTTGATGATAACTTGGGAGCCTGGGGGATGGTGACAGCTGCAGGAGCAAGCAGAGGCACACCTTCCTCCTCTAGACAGGAAGGAGGAGGGGCACATGTTGGACAAGTGGGTTCTGTACTTGAGCAAAAAGATACCTGGGGGTACTTGAGCACCCACGTTTTTAAACATTTTCCAGGGAGACGCAGAGGTTCCTCAAAGATTAAAGGAACTTCATATCCTAGGAGAGATAGATACACATCTCAAAGATTTACAATCTCATTGTATTCTCAGAGGAACCAAGTTCCAACCAGAAGATCATAGCTTTTGTTTTCTATGACAACAGTGGGGAAAGCAATGTGAAGTTTTCCAATTCTCATGATCAGGGAAGAGTAGACACCAATAGCTTGTGTCTGAGCCATGCCAGCAGTACCATATAATTGAGTGTAATTGAGATTGGGAGCCAGTTTAAGTTTCTTCATTAATTTGGAAGAAAAAATGTTGACTGTGGAACCTGTGTCTAGAATTGCCTTGATTTTAACCTTTTGGATTGACACTTCTACACAGGTAGTATACTTCCCAAAGGGGGGTAAGACAACCAGAACATCTTGTGCTGCTTCCATATCTTTCTCTTGCTTTGTTAACATGCATCTTAAGGCAGGAATTTACTTATACACAGTCTGCAATGGGAGAGATATAGTCACATTCTGGAAGAGAGCTTCTGCTAGCTCATCAGCTTCTTCAGAGGAGTCTACTAGGACAGGGGGTCAATGGGCTTGTGCCAGGTAAGGGCAAGCCACCATGGTCTTGGCTTCATCCAAATGTGAGCAAGTTGTAGTTGTGATTTTTCCAGAGCAGAGTTTGTATGGGACAGGTACAGTTTCCAGGACAGCCAAAACAGAGTAGCCATGACTATTGGATTCCTTGTAGTCAGAATCTTCAGGCTCAGAATTGCTTGAAAGATCATGAAATAGGTAAAGGATATTTGGGCCAGAAAAAGGGGAGATTCCTTGTCAGAGGGAGGATCAGGAGGAGATGGGGGAGATTGGTCAGCAGAGGGAGTATCAGGAGAAGATGGGGGAGATTGGTCAGCAGAGAGCGTCTCTGTCTCTAAGCTGACCTCTCTTTTCCCGCCTGTTCCTTTGAGTTGCAACTGTTTGGATTATCCTTCTCTTTTTTTTGCTGCTAGCATTTTACCACAGGAATATTTAATTCTATTGTTAATTTTGGCCTTTAAAAAGAAGAAGATAACCAACAAACTACTCCCCACAACTTCCCTTTCATTCCCTGGTTTCTATTGTCCAAGTCACCCATATTTAACAGTTAGTATTATGTTTTGAAGTTACCTTTGCCTCTGGACAAATTTTGAACCCGCAACCTTTACAACAAGGTTAACATTAAGCAGTTCAAATCCATTACCTTTTGCTTTCAACCTGGCTTACGCCAACAGCTTTGGATCTGATTTTTTATCTTCCCCCTCTTGCTTTTGCCCAAACTCCTCCAAACAATCAACTGCCAATACCCTTCTTTCTCCTTTACCTTGACATTAACTTTTACAAGTTAAATATATTTCCAAACAGGTTCCAACCTCACAATCCATAAGAAACCAATCTTGGTTATGTCTTTTCCTCTTTCCTGTCACCTCATGTTGCAGTTTAAATGGATTAGACAATAAGTTGTCCATCTAGGAATTGAGCAACAGAACAATTGCGCAATCACGCTATTGCAACCTGATTCTACTAGTGATAAAGACTTTTAAAACGCCTCTAAAACAGGTGTTCAATTTTCCTTTTGAATGCGCACAAGGCACAGGCTTCACTTCTAGAATTATAAATAGAACAACAAAGTTATTTATATCTACCTCCTTAAGGAAAGCCGCGTGGAAGCGGTTGTTCTCTTGCGTGGGACTTTTAGCTGTGTCAATCCACTCTCCTCCATTTGGGAAGTCCTTCTGTCTGTGCCTCCCTGCCTCTAGTGGCAATTCCCCCACCTCACTCTATATAAGTGTAATACTATCTAAATAAACACCAGTTTTGTCTTATTATCTTCTTATATTCTTCTGTCCTTACCCAGGCTGTAACTATACCACAACAGGTATAGTATTAAGATAAAGAAGTAATAGACTAACTATTTGTAGAAATCAGCACCCAGGCTGCATATTTTATGGTACCTCAATCAGATCAAGTTAATAAATAGCTTGAGATTTACTCAGTCTTAACTTAAGTTGAGATTGTTTGAGTTGCACCTCAAAAAAGGTACTTGTTAGGTTTTGTGGCTTGTGTTTTCTTTCCTTTACTCTTGCATCTTCTCTCTTAGTTCCATGATTCAATTTGATTATATTTTTCAACAGTTAGGTAATTTTTATAGTGGGACTCACAATTTGATTGTGGATAGTTTTAATCCACCAACTAGTAGTGACCATTTCCCTGACCTAGAAATTGACTTTTTAACTAAATCATCAGTCATTAAGACTGGCCTTTACTTTATTTTCTTAGGATTAATAAACCGCCTCGGCCCTTATTTTACCTTGTACAAGCTCTTAGGAGCCTTTATTCAGCTACTATTGCAAAGTCTACCTACATTTCTATATTTAACAAATATAAAAATTATAGGTTTAAAGGCTTTAGTTTATAATAATTTGCCCCAAACATGAGACCTTACAGCAATCCTCTACTCAAGGGCTGGTGCAGATGCAAGATTGGTATCCAATTTGTCCACAGTTGTAACACCCTTGCCTCTTAGGCTGTCCACTTGAACTGAGAGTCATGATACGTGGGATACGTGAGGTAGTCCCAGCGTTACTAGCCTTATTCTCACAAATCACAGTACCTCTATGGGTCAGGTGCATGTCTTGCAGGAGAGTTTTTATACTCTTCATGGAGGTAAGAGATGTCTTGTGAGCCTTAAAGTGCAGACACAAGAGTTGATTAACCTTTAATGCATTGGAACAAGCTGTGTATGCTTCCCAGGGGTCAGCTGAGGACTGGTAATGAGTTGTTGTCCTTCAATATAAAAGCGGTCAGCAAACTCAGCTAGGGTCTCCTTGGGTTTGAACGCAATATACATGAAGGCATCTTTCTTAACCTCCAAGCTAAGGTCTCCTCCAAATTCTTCAATAAGAAGGCACTTCATATCCACCCAAGTGACAATAAACAGAAGTTCAGGGACTATAACTTCTTGGAAAGTGGGATGTAGGCAAGTGAGGATATGTTCCTTCTTAAGTTCATTGGTAGCCCTACGCATTGCAGTCTTGTATATTGTTAAGAAGGCAGCAATGATGGAGGTCTTAGGATTGAAGATTGGCTTGAAAGAGGGCTTTTAATTGGGGTCAATGGACAACAAGGTGCATTGGCTATTTTCACCTGGGTTGAGGACATTAATATGAGGATTTCCTTCAAACTTGGATTCTGCGGCAGGCTGCCTAGCCCATAATAATCAAAGGCTCTCCTTCAAGGTGTTGAGAGTAGAGCTGTTTTTCCCACTGACATCTCTAGCAGTAGTGGCAAAAGTCCCAAATTTATGAATCTGCATCTGTTGTACTGCCAAGGTGCCTGCCACTCCATTGATGCAGGAGGTCAAAGCGGTAGCCTGTGATGCCAAAGGAGTGACACACTTGTCCATTGCTTCAGTCAAGCAAGTAAGGTTCTGCACCTCCCTTTCTGGTGCATCCTGTCTGTTGGCAACATTTTTGGTAACTGCTGCCAAGTGATACAAAGCAAGGGCACAATTGACACAGGGTTTCCCATCCAATCCAGGACAGCATCCATGACCTGCCTGGGTAGGGACCTCAGTGACTTCAGGGTCTTACTCACCCTCAGATTCAGAGGATGATTCACCTGGATTGGAGAGGCATTGTTGCAAATACTTGACTTCCCCATGCAGCGTAGCTAACTGATCAGTCAAGGAGGCAATGTGAAGGTTAGGTGTAGGTTCCAAAGGCAGGGGGACTGGAACAGATGCTTGGCGTCAAGTGGCAGCCTTGAGTTCAGCTATGGCTTCCCAAACCCTAGCCTCAAAAGCAGAGTAAGTCTCTGTCAAAGGGTAGGAGGAGTTGCTTTGATTGAGGCTACTCTGTCGTCTACGTAGTCTTGAACTTGGCTCAGGGTATTTCCTAGGGATGCCTTATCTAAACCATATTATAGGTGTAGATGCTGGCCCCAATTGTCAAAATTGGCTCCAACCAACTAAAGTTGGGAGTTGACATGTTCTTGAAATTGGTTGAGCTCATTAACAAGGGTCTCAAAATATTGTCAATATTTCAAGAGAGTTGCTTCAATCTGTCCTTGCCACATAGTTTGGTGGTCATCTAGTTCACCTATCTGATCCCTGATGTACCCAGGCTGCAAGAAACAAAGCAAGTTCAGAGATGAGGTCAGGTAATTCTGCAAAGCCAGCAAATTGCGCTGATTGTCTGAGATACAGGTGAAGAGGCTATGCATCCACTCCTGGTAGGCCATGTTTTGTGCGTGGTTATTAGAGACAGCAGTAGCCATAGCAATCAGGAGTTGATTCTGAGATCCTAGCGCCAACTAGTGGTGAAATAGAGTGGGCTAGATAACTTGTTTGATCAGCACATCAATAGTTTCCATTGACTCCATTAAAGCAGGAGAAGGCCAAAATCCAGGAGTAAAGAATACAGATCTTCTGAGGTGTAGCCAGGGCAAAGGCCAGGAATAGTATGCATTGCCACGGTGCCCGTGTGGAGGAGGGAACTGTGACAGATCCAGGTCTAACCAGTCAAACTTACCATTATCTTGCCCTTGACTCTTGTTACTGGTACCTTCCTGTGACAAAGCTTTGAGGAGCTTTGCCTCCAGGGAGGCAATTTTGTGAGACAACGCTTTATTGTCATCTCTCCAATGAGACATAATTTTGACACTCTTTTCCTCTCTGCTTCTCAACACCTCAACTTCACAACTGGCTCTGCCCTTTACTTGTTGTAAAATTTCATCAAACCCTAACAGCAAGTTCCAGGAGTCCCATGCATAAACTCAATTTCCTTGTGCCAGGGTTCCTTCTCTGGCAAAATAGTCAGAGTATAGCTCTTCAAAAGACGCTTATACTTCTACCAAAGATTCCTTAGGTGCAATCTTAGAGACCTCCAGACTCGCCCAAGCCTCCTCAAGCAAGCTGATAGAAACTTCCTTTCTTGCAGCAGCATCCTCAACACAAAGCACTCCAAATTTTGCTCTTTCAAATATTAGTAAATAAGATATGACAATTAAAAAGAAGTTGAGGGGAAAGCATCAAAATCAACAATATATCTTTATTTAAAATTAGCTTCTTTGGCTTATATACCATTCAGGGCATATTTGGCTGAAAACTCCTCCAGTTCCTGAATCAACCTATGATTCATTTCACATGGTCTATGACATTTGAGTCATACAAACCTAGATCTTTACCTAAAAGATCATCAATATTTCTCAACCTATGAGAACCAACCTACAATGGGAAGAAGTCACCTGACTCAATTAATCCCAATGTACCAATTCAGCATGGAGCTTCCCCAACTCCCAGCGCCAAAACCCTGTGGATTACACATCTCAAAACTCAGCTATCAATATTCCAACTGGGAACCAGCTGATCAAACCTGAATTCCTAGACATCCTTGCCTTTATTTAGTCATCTTTGCATTTAATGGTTTTTTGCCTTAAAATCCATTGAACTGCTTTGAAACTCAAACTGCAGCGCCCAGCAATTTTCCCAGGCGGTGTCTTGGCGCCCCAGCGCCTCAGCGCCTGAAAAATTCACTAGGCGGCGCTTCTCAAATCAATTAGGCAGAGCGGCGGCGCTTCTAACCCAATGATCTCGCCAAGGCGGCGCTTTTAACCCAAAATTCAGGGGTTTGCTTTTGATTAACCTTAACCAAACTTCTTGACACAGTAAAGGCAATTAACCAATATAATTAAAACCTCATTAATTATATTCCCATGTATTTATTAATTAATCTTCCCAATTAATTAAATTGTTTTTGAGATGCCTAGTCTCCAAGATTGATTTGGCCAATCTTGCCTTCTGTTCTTTTATTGAATATAGATACCAAGTTCTCAGGAACCTTTATCTGAATAATTCTAACCAAACCTATCTACATAAAACAAACAGCAAAAACAGAGCAATTTTATATCTTGGAGTATTTATTTGGCTAAATACTTAACAGTGACTGTTGTACAGTCACAGGAACACACGGCGTTGTGGGCTTGCTTGTAATTAAGAGAGAAAGCAGGAAGGGGGCCCACACAGGCCCGGGAGATAACATCATTGCCATTGGTGTAGAGGGAGAATTGGTAATATCCTCTTCAAGCAGAGGACTAGAGACTTTGGGTGGTTTGGGTACTTCAGAGACAAAAGGAGAAGAGCCATAGAAGGTGTGGGAGAACAGAGTAACCAAGGGGCTTGCAGCCCCTGTAGTGAGCATCACTTTGTTGTGTTTGGCTCCTGGGGACAACATCCAGAAGAACACGGCAGGAAATCTTTATAACAAAATATTTGGGGTTCAAAGCTAGCCTTGGGTTTACCTTCATAGTAAATGTAAGGTTTGAAGGCTTAGGGTAAATTACTGTAAACTAAAGCCTTTAAACCAAGAATTTTTATATTTATTAAATATAGAAAAGTAGGTAAGGTTTGTAACAATAACTGGACAAAGGCTTCTAAGAGCTTATATGAAGTAAAGTAAGGGCTAAGGTGGTTTATTAATCCTAAGAAAACAAAATAAAGGCCAGTCTTAATGGCTGATAATTTAGTTAAAAAGTCAATTTCTAAGTCTGGAAAGTGATCACTAGCTGGTGGATTAAAACTATCCACAATCAAATTGTGAGTCCCACTATAAAAATTACCTAACTGTTGAAAAATATAATCAAATAGAATCATGGAACTAAGAGAGAAGATGCAAGAGTAAAGAAAAGAAAACACAAGCCACAAAACCTAACAAGTACCTTTTTGGGGTGCAAGTCAAACAATCTCAACTTAAGTTAAGACTGAGTTAAACTCAGGCTTTTATTTCAAGTCTGAGTTTTGAGGTGCTGGAAAAGGGGAAGGTAACTAACCAGAAGTAGTTAGGTGAGCTTACTGGAGGGCAAAACACAAGCACATGGTTTTTGGGTACTTTAAATTTAAGAAGTTAATGCAGAAGATAAAGGGGCAAGAGCGGAAAAGCCGTTGATTGTTTGTGAAAGCCAAAGTAGAGCAAAAGTGGCAGAGAGCAGGAAAACCCTGGTCCAAAGTGCTGGCGTAAGTGAGCAAAAAGCAAAATGTAATCAAATTTTGAACTTGCTTAAACTAACTAACATTTAGGTCTGTGGTTCAAAAATTGTCCAAGGATCAAAGGTAAGCTTTGAGAGAGGAATTTAAATGTTAAAATAGATTGTACTAAACGGTAAGAGACAGAAAATGAAGGGATGAGGTGTTGAAGAGTTTAAAAGTAGTTCATTAAAACCAAGGACTAGGAAAGTAAAATAAATCTTATATCCTAGGAAAAAATACTAGCAGTAGTAAAGAATAAAGGAGAATCCTGACAGTAAAATTAAGGGCACATACCTTAGTTTCCTGGAATACAAGATGAGTATTTCCTTTTGGTAAAAAGGAAAGTAAAGGCTTGAATAATATTAAAGCCAACACAGATGTGGATAAACTTGTCTTTATTAGGAGAAATGATTCTACTTAAATAGTAGACAAGGGTTGATGATCACTCATTAGGTAGACAGAATGGTTAAGGGAGTCACGTTAGGATGAGGTCAAACCAGGATCAGACAAGGGCAGGTATGGTATTCCAGAATAGGTGGATATTGGAACAGACCCATTTACAGAGGGCAAGGAATTCCCAAAATTGAAAGCAAAACCAGCCAAATCTTCTCACATATCACTATTCAAAGGCCATATCAAAATAGCATTAATGGCGCAATTTAGACAGTCAATTTCCTTATTCTCAGTGATTGCCAAGTTGAGATCCTTCAAAAGCTTTTACAATTCTCTCACATGATTTTTTACTAACCTTTGAATATTTTTTTATAGCTTTTGTCCCAATAAACTCTGTTTTTATAATTATTACCTCTTTGTTTATCCCTGTTTGTTTTCCCATTCACTACAATATCCCATCTTTTTACCCATTGTGTATATGTTTTATGCTTATCTCAATATGTGTTTTTTGCTTTGTGTTGACATTGTTTCCTTAATTGTCATATTATTTTTAGCACCCAAACACGGCCCCTTGTGAAAATATTAACAGCAATTTGGTGATCAGCTAAATTTGAATTATAAAATTATAGGTTAATTGTGTTTAGATAAGGTTGTTGCAGATCCAAATTCAAAGCCTTAATGATAAAATTTAAACCAATCAGGAGCCAGGTGATAAAGTGATTGTTGTGACATAAAGGGTCACTCAATAATTTCTTTGGTGCCTGTGTGCTAATTAATCTGATTGGCTGGGTGTTTTGCCATTGTGCGCCATTGCCTCTGTGGTGAGTTGTGGGTGGACTAGTGCTAACCCAGCAGCTGATTGGGCACTAGTCCACCCACAACTTGCCACAGCGGCAATGGCGCACAATGGCAAAACACCCAGCCAATCAGATTAATTAGCACACATGCACCAAAAAATTATTGAGTGACCCTTTATGTCATAACAATCACACTATCACTTGGCTCCTGATTGGCTTAAATTTTATCATTAAGGGTTTGAATTTGATCAGCAACAACTTTATCTAAACACAACAAACTTATGATTTTCTAATTTAAATTTAGCTGATCCCCAAATTGTTGTTAATATTTTCACAGGGGGTTGTGTTTAGGTGCTAAAAATAACTGTGTTCTGGATCTAGATACATGGCATAGTAAATATACAGTTTTATAGAAATAAACTGAACATAAAGAATAAAACCAACTATAAACAAAGAGAAAATGAACAGTTGAAATCCAGAATAAAGATAATATAAATAGAAAATGTTTGGCAACAGGGACTATATTGGGGGATGGGGAAGAGTGATGCCTAGTAGGCAGGAGGATTAACTGTGATGGCTGCTATGTACCGCTCATTGTACTCCTCATCAGTCATTGCTGTGATTGGCTGGTAGGTGGCTGTGGTGTGGGATGGGAGGCGCTTATCCTTGCGTGATTGGTTGCCCATGTTCATGTGGAAACCCATTTGAGCAAAAAAGTCAGCCACCATTTGGCAACCAAAGAGAGACTCGTGGTTGAGGACACCAAGATAAAGATCATTAAAAGCCTGAGAGCAGTGCTCCTAGACTGTGTCTCCAATATTAAAGAACACAACAGTAGCCAGATAGATATCTGCATGGCTGGTGGGATAAACTGATGCCTGCATCCCTGGATTGCCTTAAGTGCAGTGGAGCTACCCTTCATCTGGTGGCTCAAGAAAAACTGGTGGGTGGAATTTGAGCTATCCCAGGAGTCAAGCAATTTGCCAAGAATGTGGCGGTACTTGTATCCATTAGTGAAATCAGGGGTTTTCTGATAGTAGACAAAACCCTTTGCTGAAACAGCCAGAAAGGCACCAATGAACTTCCCTCTCTTGATCTTCTTCCTTCTCTTCTTGGCAGCAGCTTTTCCTTGCTCACCAAAACCATCAAAAGCTATCAATAGCTTATAATAGGAGATGAACATGACAACATCAGACAAACTTTTCAGGCACCAGACTAGGGTGGATTTGATGGTGGGATTGTATGGGGAATCCTCACTGCCATCTCATTGGTCACCAGCAACATTGGTCAACACTCTGACTGAAGCCACATTTCCATGCATCCAGAGCTGCACCACGCGCTCAGACACCCAAATGCCATGGTAAGCAAGTTGCTTTCAGACCTGGGTCAGGGGAAGCTTGGGGTCCCACTGCAAGAGATCAAGCATGATTGGGTATGCCTGGTTGATCTGGGACCCTGGGGCCTTCTTTGGCTTCTTGGCCGTCCCAATCAGGTTCCCCTGGTTCATCAGGTTATTGAATTCCCACATTATGGTGGCTTGGGTAAATTGCAATTGGGTGGCAATCTGGTCCTAGGACAGACCCCGCAGGCTGAGTGCCACAATTTCCTGGAGAATTTGGGCAGTAATGATTCTGTGTTTGGGGCCCTGGGCCAGGGGAGCTGAAGCCTGATTGGCTGATGGGGGCAGCTCAGCTGGTGGTGAGAAGTTGTTTCAAATCAGGGTTGCCATCCTGATTGGTTGGTTGGTGGGCAGCTTGTGCGGGAGTGGGTACAGGAGCGGGGGTAGAGCTGGGTGCAAAGTGGCTATTGAACAAGTCAAAGCCATAGGGGTCAAGGGTCAAGTACAGATCAGCTTCCTCATTACCCACATCAAAGGCTTGGGTGTAAATGGGTGCCTCCACATTCTGAGCCTTGCTTAATTGAAGCTGGATTGGCTGCTGCTGGCTTGGTCACAGGTGCCATCAAAAATGTTGCTAGTAAAAACCATATTGAAATAAAACCCAGGATAAAATCACTAAAAGTAGAAATTTTAAAATTTTATGATTTATTTTTATTGTAATCCCAAGTCCATATTTGTAAAGTTCTCAAAACCATTATACACAAATCAGGAGCCATGAAAATGAATTAAATGCCTCTGTTTCTAAACTGGATAGCTGTTGATTGGCTGTCAAACTGTTATTTTTCTATTTTAGGCTGCTCATACTATACATCTTGTGTGACTTCATTTTGTTTTGTGCTTGTGGAATCTCACTTCTAGAGTGCTCAAATTTTGTTTCATTTTAGTCCTTCTGTTGGTGCCTCATATGAATCCTGATTGGATTATAATATACTCTGGAACAGCATCCATCCATCCCACTTGTTGTGTCAGTTCATTTTGTTTGTGGTTTGAACTACACCACTTGATGTGTGATATAATTTTGTATAATGGGCTAGTGAAATTTTGTTTTTTGTTTGACAGTTCATTTATTAACTGAAATTTTATAAATTAATTGAATCCTGAATCTCGCGCGACTTGGATTTTGCTTGAACCTGAAATCATTTCATTTAAATATGAGATATCTTCGGTTATTGCCATAGCTTTTAAAACTACTGTATTGGATACTTTTCAGTGTATTCTGGGGGGTGATGGTTCATGCAAGGTGCTTAAGTATCCAATTGGGCAGGGGTCCAGGCACATGATTCCAAACTGTGAAGGGGTTTAGCTGTCCTGTTTTAAACCTATCCTGCGCGCCGAGACCTGAATGCCTTCTGCCAGGACCTGAAACACGGCCTTGGCTTGGGGCCAAGTTCTTAAATCGGGGGTTGGGGTATCTTTTGGTGGCAGTAGATGTTTCAGCCTGGGATTGATCTTTAAATGAAATCACCTTTTTGCAACTTATTGCATGATTATCTGGACGACAGGTCGAGATTAGCAATATCTAATGCGACAGTCCTTTGGTTTCTAATAAAAATCTATTCCGATGGGGATATGTTTTAATTGATTGGGTAGATGGCGTTCAAGCTTGCAAGAACTGCTCCTCTCATGGACATGCTTGCCATGAGTTTAAACTGGTTATTGGAGTCGCTTCCTTGGATATCTCTAATCTGCGGTTTGCTTAGAATATTCCCGGGGTATTTGCGCCAGTACCCTTCCCTAGATCTTGGGGACGTCGGTCCTTACTTAAGCTAGCTTAAGCTAGGCTAGGGTCCTGAGTTTTCAATTATTTAAAAAGTGTATTTTGATTTGGGATCTATGGAGTGATGGGATTACAAGTGGGCAGATTAGGATGAGTTGGCTATAGATTTTGATTGGTGGAATTGAGTTTAGTTTGGATTTCAATGAGGAATTTTGATTGGTGGATTAATTATTTTCTGGAGTTTGGTGCAGTGTTTTATTTGGTTGCGGATCAGGAGTTGGTCGGATCAGTGGGGGTTTGAGCTTGAGAATTGGTCATAACGAATCCATGATCGAGTGGCAGTTGGATTCAACTCTGTTGTGGCATGGGACCAATCAAGTTCCGAACTGAGTCCATGACGTCATTTGTCCCAACAAGCAAGTCGAGCGTAAAATCGGAGGTGGTGCTTGCAGGAGTTAAGCCACAATCTGAGGGTATAAAAGGGTGGAGGTGGTTAAGTAAGTTGCCATGACTTCCAAAACAGCCCATGTCAGATCCTTTAGTGAAACTCAATCCATGGCCAAGGGAACATTGAACTACACCCTCCGCCGGATGGGCGAAGGCGGAAACAGATGGGTCAGCATCTGCAGCCATCACCAGGACTATGTCATCTCATTTGGCAGCCGTGCCGCCTGCCTCACTGACAACACAAAGAAGCCACTTTGTATTGTTCGCAGCACCCCCATCTCTGGCCTAGTAGGCCATTACTCCGCCTCTATGCTCAACTCCACCTTCTCTGCCACCCTTAGAATTGCTCTCCTATCCCTTGTCAACCGCAAATCAGCAACCGTCACTGTTCACTCCCTGGACTCCACAGTCACCTACTCTTGGAAGCGAGCCCCTGAGCAAGGACAGTTTCACCTCATCTCTAACCACCACCACCTTGCCACCCTCACCCTTCGAACAAAAGATTGCGCCTCCTTGAATTTTCACACCGATTTACCCGTCAACCCCCTCCTCCTCCTTTCCATCGGCTTCCTCGTTTTTAATTAATCCCTCCAAAAAAAACTAAACTAACTTTTCATGACATAAACCCCCTTCAATATTAATTATTTTAAACTATTAAACACCTTAGCTAACCAATCATATTCTTTACACAATCTGCATCCGCCAATCAAACCATCTGCAGAAAACTAGCCTACAACCTTGTCAGAGAATAATGGAATGACCTCAGCATTATTGCGGTTGAGGTTCTGCCACGTCAGGATAGCGGAAGCGGCCGACGTTTAGCTACGCATACTTAAACCCAATCTCCACGGAGCCCACCCAAGGTATCCTCCGACGCCCTAATTGTCACCTCGCCCAGTTTATTCTGGTGGAATTAAACTACCGCTCTGCCCTTCCAACTTCCTAAGCCTAACCTATCCCCTCCAATTCCCTACCATGTTGACTAACGATCGCATAGCATTTTAATTTCTTTAAATTAAATTTAAAATCGAAATTAAAATTTACATGTAAAGTTGATTTAAAAAGTGCTTTAAATTTAGCTTTGAATTAGAAAAAATTAACTTTAAATTATATTTAAAACTACTTTAAAAATATTTAAAATGTAGCTTTTAATCAGAATAAATTAAATTTATATTCAAACTAGGATACAATTTAAATTTAATTCAAAGCAAATTAAATAAATATACATCTGCCCAGCCACACTTAATTTAATCAAGCCATGCTTAGAATATAAATTTCCTCCGCCATCCTAATATCAACCCAGCCTTGCCCAACCCAAGATCAAACTCGGCCCTTCCAAATTAATCATCACCTACCCCACATCTCTAATGAAAATATCCAACCCACCATGCTAATCGTTACCAAGGTCTAACCCATCCCAATATCCAAACCCATCGCAAACTTACGATCCTACGCTCCCAGCACGGCCAAGCCAGCTTAACCGCGCGGAAGATTTATGTACCAACAAGTCCCTCGAAACATAAACCCTATTACAAGCGTCAAAATAGGATAACTTGTCCCCCTTCCCCAGATTGACCAAAGAATCAATACCGCAGCGAAGAACTGGGTTAACCGAACCATCATCCCCTTTCCAACCTGCTGAACAGATCAGCCCCGCCCACTCAAGAAACCTATCAACCCTCTGCCCCACCCCTGCCATTCAACCCAACCCTGACTTTTAAACCCTGCATCACGGTTCAGATCGGGTTTACCTCCCTCCATCACCCGCTTAGAACCGCTCCAACTTTACAGCTGGGACGTTGGTTTAGAGATCAGGCCATTCTCCAATACGCATGCTATCCAATCCAGAGCACACAGTTCGATTCTAAAAAATAGCTCCTCACAAGCTTTAACCATCAAACATTAATAACTCAATGATAAATTAATCCTTTTACATAATGTAAACAATCAAAAGCTAAAGCTGTGCTATAAGCTGCAGTCACCAAAAAGGACAGAAGAGTAAATATTTCAAGATAAGATCTATTGGGAAAGAAGACAGGGTTTTATACTCTGCAATATGCTGCCAGGGGCAGCTTGTTGTCAAAGCAGCAGACTTGGCCCGCCAGCAAGGTTCCAATTAAGCGGATTCGTGACCCGCAACCTGACTTCCCAATGACCCATAGCCAAACTAGGAAGTCAACTCAAATTTCCAGATCCAACAACATGAACAAATGATGATCCCTTACAGTGGATATCTCAATTTGGCGCTTGATTCATTATCAGGATCAGCCACCCCCTTCTTCCATCCAACTGTGTGATCAACACAATCATGTTCCTGTTATCCATGATTCATAACAACTATATAATAGTTCTCTCTCAATAAAGAATATTATCTAGTTTCCAAAAAAATTCTCTTTGTAACTCTGCTAAAACAGCACAGTTACAACATAGATAGCAGAAGTAGGTTTCTCGTTCTACTTTATCCCTCAAAATTCTTCCTGTTGCCCATACTTGCCGCAGTCAACAAATCTACAATAGAATCATGTCTGGTCTCCCAATGGACTGGACGCTGTACACACCTGGTAACAAAATACCTGAAGGATTTGTGCTGTAAAAGAACATGGTGATACCGTTCTCTGCCTTCAACGCCTTGTCAGCACAAGGGTTCTTCCAAGCACCTGCTGCCGCCCCTTGAGCAACAGATGAAAGCATCATGCCAGCCCACGTAGCCCAAAGACTTTGGAGTGCCACCTTGAAACCATTTGCTGGAGCCAATGATGACAACACCACAACATGGATTCAATCTGCCCAGAGTAAACTAGCCCAGATAGAGTTCCTGCAACGCTTCTGGATTGCGGAAATATCCATTCAACTTACACATGATGCGGGCACCTGGTGCAACAAGTGGCACAAGGATCACATCAAGAAGGACTGGGACACCTTCAAACAGGACTTCTTAGTAAGGTTTGTGCTGAAGGACACCGCCCTCATGGTCATACACCAAGTGAAGAATCTCACACAAACAGGCACGGTAAAGGATCTCACTTGGACATATGAGGAACTCTGTCTATATTTCCCCTCAGACATGGCCTTTGAGACCCCAGCTACCCACCTCATGTACTACAGCGCACTCATTTTGCATATGATGAGGCACGTCAATCTGGACCAAGTGACCAACTTGCAGAACCTGTATTGCAAGGCAGATAAAGCGAAGCAAACTTCCAACGCCCTTCACAAAGCGCAGACTGAAAAAAGAGAGAGACCCAAAGATTCTCACTCAACTGGACGCTCCAACCACCCCCTGCCTGGCAACAATAATAACAACTCAAACCATAAACCCGCAGGCTCAAATGGCCACAACAACGGGAACAATGGACAGCCAAATTGCACCCACTTCTGAGTCACCACCACCCAAGACAATCAGGACAAGGGAAAAGCCCATGAAGAGAACTAAGCAAGCCAAGCTCTCTCCGCACAACTCCTGACTCACCCAATGATGATTACTGACCCAAGGACGTGAATCAGTGCTTAATGATCCAGGAGTATCATAAAATATGCAGCCTGGGTGCTGATTTCTACAAATAGTTAGTCTACTACTTCTTTATCTTAATACTATACCTGCTGTGGTATAGTGACAGCCTTTGGTAGGACAGAAGAATATAAGGATATAATGACATAAATGGTGTTTATTTAGATATTTCTGCAGTTATATAGCAAAAGGCGGGGGAATTTCCACCAGGGGAAAGAAGGCACAGACAAAAGGACCTTCCTAAAGGAGGAGAGTGAAAAGGCACATTAGAAAGAGCCACACAAGAGAACAACCAGTTTCACACGCCTTTCCTAATGGAGGCAAGTAGCAATATCTACATTGTCCTATTTATAACCTTGGAAGTAAAGCCTGCACCTGAAGCACATTTGAAAGGTGCTTCAAACACCCATTTTTAAGGCATTTTTAACGTAATTAACCTTGTTAAAACCATGTTGAGATAAAGCAATCACACAATTGTTATGTTGCTTGATCCCTAATTGGACAACTTATTGTCTAATTCATTCAGGATCTGCAACAAGGTGCCCTTGGAAGATCCAGTACTTTACACCATTGCCAGACATCCCAATAAACTGATGTTCTATCCTTTCCGCTTTTGCAGTTACACTAGCTCAGCGCTCCTGGACTTGGGCACAAATGAAACGCTTGTCAACAGCAACTTTGTGGACAAGTTCAAGTTAACCACTAATCCTTTACAGATTAAGAGCATGCTTTTAGCTGATAAACATCACATTGCTGTGACACAAGAGACTTCCTCTTTCTTCATTACACTAGAGAACATGCACTTCATTATTCAGAGACCTGTCATTAACTTCATCAAATTTGACATTGTACTTGGAATAGACTGGTTACAAAATAATAGCCCCCACGTAGACTGGGTCACCTCAGTATTGACCATCAAGTGTGAAGGAGTCAACCACCAGATCTACCCTGAATTGGTGGACCAGCTCCTACATGACCACATTTTTGTGCGCATTACAGAGACCCTTGACAAAAAGGAGAACCTCAAGGCAATTGACTGGGACTCCTACCAGTACAAAATTATACACTTCAAAGAACACCAGGATACCACCACACCTCAGGATTGTGAAATTGTGGCCCACCATTCAGAAATCTTCAAAGAGCCTTTACCAGGGTTTCCACCAGAGAAACACATACAGCACTCCATCCAACTTAAGAGAGCTTTACTCAAGGCGTAACCTATCTATTGTCTTATCCCAAATGAGGACAACACACTGCGCGCTTACCTCAAAGAGGCATTGGAAAAAGGACTTATTCACCCCTCACAGTCTTCTTTTGGTGCTGCTGTATTTTTTGTGGCAAAGAAGGATGGAACCCTTCAACTTGTTACAAATTATTGAGCCCTAAACAAAGTTACCATCAAGAATTGTTACCCGCTTCCACTCATTGACAATCTCTTTGATGCCTTGGGTGGAGCAACTCTCTTCTCCAAGATTGACTTGATAGCAGGATACAACCAGATTTGTATCAAGGAGGAAGACATACCCAAGACGGCCTTCCACACCAAGTATGGGCCATACAAGTGTGTTGTGCTCAACTTTGGCATGACAAACGCTCCATCAACCTTTTTTGCCTTTATGAATGAGGTCTTTGCCCCTCATATTGGCAAACATTCACTAGTGTAATTAGACAACATCATTGTCTACAGCCCCTTGGTGAAACAGCACCATAAGGATTTGGAGGCAGTTTTTGCCACCCTGGCGCAACACAAACTGCTGGCCAAACCCTCTAAGTATCAGTTTTTCCGCAAGCAGTTACCCTTCCTGGGACACATAGTTTCAAAAGACGGCATCAAGCCTGACAATCAGAAGATTCAGGTCATCTGCAAGATGCCACCGCCCAAAGACAAGTCCAAACTCTGTACATTCCTGGGGATGATTGCCTACGTCCAACAATTTATCCCTAACTGTGGTGTCCTGACAGCACCCCTGTCAGCCATAACTGGCGCCAAATCTAAGTTTATATAGACCCCCCAACGTGACCTCTGTTTCTTGTATCTAAAGGAAAAACTTACAACTGCCCCCATTCTACGGTACCCTAATCAAGATGGAGGATACCAAATGGAGACAGAAGCCTCTGATGTGTCCATTAAAGGAGTACTGCAGATCAAGAGCACCAATGGCAACTTCCTACCTGTAGCCTACAAGTCACACAAACTGACAGATAGCAAATGCCGCTACCCCATCCATAATAAATAGCTACTGGCAATTGTGCACTGTCTCGCCAAGTGGCGTTGCTACTTGGAGCGTCAAGAGGAGTTTACCACCCTAACTGATCATAAGTCCCTCATATATTTCAAAACAAAAGCCAACCTATCCAGGAGCCAAGCGCGCTAGATGGAGCTTCTCAAAAGGTTTAACATAATAATCTAATATAAGCCCAGGGCCAAACTTGCCATGGCAGACGCCCTGTCCTGCCTGTATGTCCGCGCTTCTAGGGGAGAAAATGGGCTCAACCCAGACTGGCCTCTCCTAGTGCTCTGTACAAAAAAACAAAGGGTTCCCCACAGGCACAACCAATATCACCAAAGAAATGGTCATCAAGGATGAGCACCTCTTTGCTGACGTATACAGGACTCTTTACAGAAAAATGTCGGATGGCAAAAACATTCCCTACATTCCCACACATCAACAAATTGATACCATTCTTTGCTACCACAGAGACCTGGGCCACACAAAGAGTTGTAACCTTTATGAGTTCCTAAAGCACAAGGCCTGGTGGCCAACCTTGTATTGAGATGTTCAAGAAGTCTTGGACCAGTGCAAAGTGTGTGAAAAATTTGAAAGGAGTGAGACCTTGCCTAAATTGGTACTACCCATCTGCACGCAACTACTATTTAAAGTGTTGGCCCTGGATATTGTGGGGTCTATGCCCAGAAAGCATAACAACAAAAAGTACATTATTACCACCATTGACTTTGCCGCACGCTGGCCAGTAGCCCAAGCAGTTAAAACACATAACGGCAACAATGTACAACACTTCATAGGAAAAGAAATCATCAGCAAGTTTGGAAAGCCAGAACTCCTGATAACCAATGGAGGTAAAGAATTGACCTCCAAAGACAACAATGTGTACCTCACCAAAAATGGGGTCAAACACACCGTCACAACACCATACTATTATCAGGCCAACAGACAAGTTGAGCTACTAAACAGCATCTTAGTACAGGCCCTTGTCAAGCTCACTGCTAGGAGACCTGAGGACTGGCATAAGCAGCTACCAACTGCACTCCTTGTATGCTGGACCCGTGTGAACAGATCCACCAGGAAAAGCCCCTTTGAGTTATTTTATGGCACACAGCCCAACATCATCTAAGCAGTATCTGGACCTAAGCTGGAAATTCCAAGCAAGGTTCCACCCCGCTCAGATTCCCAGGTCATACAGGCCAATAGCAATCAATCAGAAAGAGAAGAAAAGTGTTTGCAAAACACGTTTGTCCCCATCCAAAATAGACATGAAGTTGGTGACAAGGTCTGGGTAATGAACACAGACAAGAGCAAGTTACAACCCAAAAAAGTGGGTCCTGCAATCATATTAAAGGTAAAGAAACAACACTTACCTTGTGAAAGGACTCAGCAAACGCAATCAAGACAAAGTCCTACATCATGACCAACTAAGACCCTATAAAGCACGACAAAAACAACGAGAGACAATCCTACCAGCAACCAAATAGCAGATAGTTCAGTACGGTGCCTGGGCCCCTGACAACCTCCCTGATGACCTGCCCTCAGAGGAGGCTGCCTTTCATCTGGGGTGTGAGTTAAAAAAGCATACTTGAACCGCCAGCAAGGTTTCAATTAAGCAGGTTTGTGATCCACAACTCAACTTCCCAGTGACCTGCAGCCAAACTAGGAAGTTGACTCAAATTTCCAAGTCCAACAACATGAACCAATAATGATCCCTTACAGTGGATCCCTTGATTTGGCGCTTGATTCATTATCAAGATCAAGTCACCCCCTAACCATCCAACCAAGTGATCAAGACAATCATGTTCTTGTTATCCATGATTTAAAATGACTATATAACAACTATCTCCCAATAAAGAATATTATCTAGTTTCCAAATATTTTTTCCTTTGTAACTCTGCTAAAATAGCACAGTTACGGCATTGTGGAAAGGGGGTTCTTAATAGCAATCCTAAATCATATGTAACTGATCCTATACAGGCAGTATAGGTGGACAACCAGCAGTGCTAATCAAAAAGATTATGGTAGAGCGGCATAGATGATAGCTTCCTAGATTAGGTGGCAGGTCAAACGGAGTCAGGAGCAGAGAGGCTATCTGATCTGTTAAGGGTTTGGCTTGCTGCAATACCCCCTTGGTCCCCAGGAGGGTCCTTTTCATCTAGGACGCCAAGAAATAGATCTTGAGGGGGCCTGGCTCTATTCTTCTTGAGTTGCTGCACTATGGCTGGTAGCATTCTCTCACACTGATGGGCTCTTGCCTTGCACAATCTCAATTGTCTGTGATGCATAACTTTATATTTGCAATTTTTTTCAAGGCCCTGTACTGAGTAGGTGTGATTAGGGTCAACCTGTAGGATTATGACAGGTCCCACCTTCTCAGGTTAGAGTTTAGAGTTGTTGGGATTCAGTACCCATACTTTGTCTCTGACCTCAAAATGTTATGGGAGGGGTTGTTCCATGGTTTTGATCTGTTTAGCCTCACTCTCTGGCTGGGATGGCAAGCACTTTGGGGGCATCCCATGAGGGGGACCTTGGTTGGCAGCAACAGTCTGGAAACAATTTTTGGTAGTCTTGATCTCAGGTTTAATGCAAAGATCATCATGTATAAGCTGTACCTGGCCCAATGCGCTCTGATGCACCCTGCCCACCATCTGAGCCAGGGGTAAGTGATCAGCCCATCCAGCAGGATTGCCGTAGATAGTTCAGCACCAATCAGGACTAAAGATCCATTGAGCTTTCAACCCTTCTGCTGTCCTGAGAATGGTACAGCAGGGTCAGGTTATGTCCAATGCTCTGCCTTTCCAGGCCAGGTACACATTTGTCTACTCCACTGTGAACTCCTTACCTCTGACGCTTATCAAAAGTTTTGGGGTGCCAGATTTAATCACAATCTCCTTATCAATAAAATGCCTTACATTTTTGCCTATATGCTGCTGGGTGGCTTGTACTTCTTCTTTTTTTTAGCATGCTCTTCTGCAGTCATGGGATACCGCTTGCTATTGGGTCACCCTGGCATGGGGCTTACAATATCTAAGGGCCATACTTTAAGTCTTTCCCACTGAGGTAGGTAGGGCCAAATTTGAAGGAATTTGGGGAAAGTTAAACCCCTCACAGGTTTCACATCTGCCCACCACCTTGAAGGTGTCCCAATATTGGTTTGGCCACCAGTGTTCAGTTTATAGGATTCAGATAGCTTGAAGGCTCTGGTACGCCTGAGGTTCTGGCGGTACCTCAACATAGTGCCCATCCATTGTGGCAAAGGTAAGTATGGACTGCTGGAGCCATCTGTCATTTTATGTGGAAAGCTCCCTGGACATCAGAAAACTGGTTCTAAGTCTTTGCTACCGTTGTTTGGGTAATTTTGGAGGTCTTTTTTAGAGAAACTTTGATCTTATTATGCATTCCTAGGAGGGGTCAATTGAGGTTTAGCCCTGCTTCTATATAGTAGTGTTGTAAGTATAGTTGCAAGAGAGTGTCAGCCATGGTTAATCCCTCCCCTGGCGTGTATTTGACCAACATGGGGTATCTTTGAATTGGCTGCATTGATGTGTCTTGGCTCTGGGACAGGTTAAATGGGGTCTTAAGGTATACAAGTAGCTTGTGGTTGGTTAGGCAGGTGAACTCTTTTTGGCAGTCTAGGTACCACTACCATTTGATCAGGTGGTGTACTATGGCCAACGTTTTCTTGCTGTGTCAAGATAGTGACATTCTCTACCTGTAAGCTTGTGATATTTCTAGACCACAGGTAGATACTTGCCTTCTTCTAATCTTGTCCTGAGTACCCCTCCAACCACCATTTCTGGAGTGTCAGTCTCCACTTGATAGTCTCTATCTTGCATAGATTATTAGAAGAGGGGTGCCTCAGTGAGCTTTTGTTATAGTTGTCTGAAGCTGCAATGTTGTGATGATGTCCACTTGAAATTGGCATTCTTATCCATGATCTGCAATATGGTGCAGAAAAAAGGCTACATTTGGGGATGAGACATCAATACACAACCACCCCAAGAAAGATGAAGATTTCAGACCAGTCTCTAGGGGGTGGCATGTTGTGAATGACCTTGAATTTGTTGGGGTCTGGCCTCATCCCTTTGTTGCCAATGATTCAGCCTAAGAAATTTAGCTCTTGTGGGTAGAACATGCTTTTAGAGGGTTTGGCTAGAAGTTGGTTGTCTTTTATAGTTTATAATATTATGTGTAAGTTGACAATGCTAGGCTTTAGATGGATGTAAACAATGATGCTGTCTAAGTACACAAGTGTGTGTTGGCCAATGTGCTTGGAAAGACTTCATCTATGTACATGCCAAAGTGGAAGATGCATTGGCCATCCCAAAATTGAGCACCACTCATTCAAAAAACCCATACTTGGGCCTAAAGAAAGTTTTAGGAATTTCTTCTTCCTTTGACTTATTTTGGTTGTAGCCAGCAATTAGGTCTATATTGGTGAAGTACTTTGCACCCTCATGGTGTCAAATAGTTTATCAATTATTTTTAGGAGAAATAATTCTTAAAACTGACTTCATTTAATGCTTGGCAGTCCATCACCATTCTGAGGGAGCCATTTTTCTTTGCCATAAAGAAGACTTCAACACCATAGGGAGATTGTGATGGCCTGATTAGCCCCTTGTTCAGTGTCTTAGCCAAGTGTTTTTGCAGTGTATCATTCTCATTGGGGATCAGTTTGTACAAAGGGTGTGTTTTTGGAAGGCACTCTTTTATCTGGATGGAGTGTTCAAGGTGTCTTCAAGAAGGCAATCCTGTGAGGGTCTCCTTGAAGACCTTGGGGTATTTTATAACTTCAGGATGTTAATTGTCTTGCCCAAGACCACTGGTCTTTGTAGCATGTGATTGTGATACCCAATAGTTGCATGTGTTCCAGTCAACCTTGTTGAGGTTTTCTTGTTCTTCTTGGTGTCATTAATGACATTTTTGATTCTAATATTGAGCAAAAATTAAATTCAAGAATTGAACCATGGTCCCTAAGAAATACAACCCACTAGCTAAGAGGGCCAAAGGGCCAGCTGCCCTCATTTTTTGGGCTCAATTCTGAAGCCTGTTCAATGACCTGCCTGCAAAGTCAAGAATTTTTCTCTAATGAAGCATTGGCCACAGTCAAATTCACACCACAGAAGGCCCAGACCTACAAAGAAGTAGCTGCTTGCCTAAAGGAAGTTGAGAATAAACCTGAAATGAAGCCCATTAATAAGCTCCAGTCAATATCAGTACCCAGAGCCAAACTGGTAAAGTATTTGGGCAGGCAGTGTGATGAAGGGAGTAGAGGCAGAGAAATAGAGCATCATCACTTATATTATCCAAAACCAGCCAATACAGAATTAACTGCCTTTGAAGCCTCCCCCAAATGCCAAACTCTGGTTGGAAGAATAACTGCGGACCTAAAGCCTGAAAATTTTAGAAAAACAAATTTTAATAGTATAAATCCCCTGCTATGTTAAAAATGGAGGCATCATCACTCTGATAATAAAGTTTAAGTGAACCATTGGTTCACGCAAATTCTACCTTACCTACTTTTAGTATTTGATCATCTCCACTCAATTCCCTCAGGCACACAGACCCCTGCCACTCCCACTGACTAATCTGTGGACCCTTCACCTGTGTTATTCTGTCTACTAGAACCACCCTTTGGACCCATACACTTCACTAAGTACCCTCTAAACCCAGCCTATTCTGAGTTTACCCTAGAAAATATACTTCTCTCTAACCCCTTGGCAAAAACTATAGTCACATAAACAATTGGTTATGAAGAAAATTGGTACACAGTCCCGCCCAGAATATTCTGTGATGAGTATAATTATTGGCCCACATACCTGGTACCAATGACACCACCTCCAACCCCGCAGCCCAATCACCTGCAAGAATTTGCCACCACTAACAACAACACTTCCACCCAGACTTTTGGAGTACTCTGCATTACTCTTACAGGCTTGGGATGATTTTTTGGTGCCCAACTCTAGCCCCTGGTCCTTGCTTAGTCAATCTCTATCCTATGTTATCAAATTATTTCCCATCCTATGGTGGGCATTACCCTCTGTCCTGGCAGTCCCTCTGCCTTTGCCAAACAGAATTCCCATCAACAATTGGTATTCTGACTCTGGGTCTCAGTGATTCTTACAAATATGTGTCACTAAGTAGTTTTTCTGCAGATCTGGGGTAGATGTGATGGCAGACACTCCCATGTTTCACTGTGAGAGTTGAGGTTACCTTTTCATGTGAGGATAGCTCTTTCTTAAAAAATCCAGGCCCAAGACTTATTGAAGTTTCTGGATCTTAGGACTGGGACCCTTATGATACTGTTGACTTTTACTAGCTGGATTGTAAAGGGTTTGGTCTCTTATTGTATGCACAGCAGATTGTTATCAGCAAGATCTATTTTTTATACTGCTAGGTGTGGTTGGTGTCTCCATGGATTTAACCAACCTTCTGTTTACTAGGGTTCAATCAGCACCTGAATCCAGGAAAGCAAGCCCTTTGTAAGTGCAAAAATAAAAATGATCAAGTATAAGCTTATTGCTGGTGTTGGCTACATAAAGAGCAGTAGATCACCAGAAGGAACTTTGCACATGATGATTCCATCAACCTCACACAGGTGCATATTAGGTGCAATCAGTTTCAAGTTGTGGTTATAGTTGGGGGCCTGGCTCACTTATTGGGCCCTCTTAGTGTTTACTGCCTTGCCACCTGCCTGAGCTGCACTACTGCAAAAGTGGTTTCAATTGATTTACATGGCAGACCCCGTGGTTTGGGGGTGGTTGCAAGACTTGCTAGTGGGCTATGCACACCCAGGTTGATTGCCACGGGCAGGTCTTCTCAGTGTTTTTTTAGAGCACATGGCCTGGGTAAGCTCATGGGGGATCTGCGGCATCTGCAGCTATCTCTGCCTTGCTGTAGGTGTCTTTTAGATCAAAACAGCTTCTCATAACCCTGTGGCGCTAGAAATATGGTATGGGGCCATCCCTGAAGGAGAAGACAGTAGCTGGAATGCCAAACATCATTCCTAGTGGGGCTGAGAGATGCAGCTCTTCCCAGGCATGTAGGAATCTCTTAACAGTACCTGCTTGCTTGGCTGCACAAATTTTGCAGGAAACATGGAATTCATACATCCCCTTAACAAGTTTTTCAGGGAAGGCTTCCTGGGACCTCCTAATATCCTGTTCTTGGAGGGATGAGTGACGGTCCACATGGAAGCTGTTTTGCAGGCAAGAGTTGATTTGACCTCAATAAAGACTTTATGCTGAAAGTTAGGAATGGGTAGTAGTTTTGGGACAGATAGAGACCTAGTAGGTAACATGGGCTACTAGGGAAGGTAAGGACTGCCTAGTAGGTAGAATTAGCTACTAGGGGAGGAGGATGGCTCTTTTCCCCAGCAGTTAACATTGGCTGCTAGTGTGCTGGATGATGTCTGGCCCTGATAGGTAACAAAGGATTACAAGGGGAAGAATGGCTCTTCTACTTAGCAGGTAAAATTGGCTACTAGGGAGAATGGGTGATGTGACCCTGACAGGTGATGTGGGCTGCCAGGAAAAAGAGGAGCTAAGATAGCTCTACGTGCCCTTGTGCACTCACAGGAAGTCTGTGAGCAAGCACCTTACCTAAAAGACTGGTAGGGTGTCCTTGTCTGTGTTTCCTTAGGGGCTTTGGAGAGGTCCTAAATCTACCATTGGGGGCATGATTATGCTCAGAGGTGTTATCAGAGTAGCTGCTTGGGGAAGCAGCTGCAGAACCTGGTATGATCAGGCCTCTGGGAAGTAAAGTTGGTTACTTTGCGCCTGAAAGCTCAGACTTAGCCACCTGGGTGAGTAAAGACAACTGCAAAGACATGAGGATTGTCTGTGGTTGAATGACCTAAATGAAAGACACTTGCAAGGGCCCAGTCAAACACCAGTAGACTTGTAGACTTATTGCCTGAGTCTGAGGTATTAGTAACAGGGACTGGCAATGAAACCACAGTGGTTCATAGTGTAGGATCAACAGTGAAGACTAGTAAGAAGGACTGTATGATCACAGTGAAGAATAGTTGAGGGACTTAAATATCATAGTGAAGTTTATTTGAAGAACTAGAAGATCATGGTAAGGAATGAAAGCTAGGTGGTTCATAGTGAGGACTAGCTGATGGACTGGAAGATCATGAAGCAGGAATAGCAGGAGAGCTGGAAGTTGGTTAAGAAGGGCCAGCAGAAGTGTATGAAGAAGAAGGAATGATGGGCTTGGACTGTTAGAAATAAGATTAATATTAGAAAAGAAGCAGATAAAAGAATTAAATAATATGCCAAAAATATGATAAAAAGATTACAATTAATATCATATAAGAAAAAAAGAGAGAAATAAATAGTTTACAGTGTTTGAGCTGTATATTTATAAGGAATTGATTGAGTAAGAAGGAGCCAAAGTAGCCAGAAACAGGACAGAGAAACTTTGATGACAAAGGCTGGAGTTTTGCCAAAATGATTAAGTGAGGCAAGGAGAAAGCAGCAGGCAAGCTCAAATGGCTAAAATGTCAAGAAAAACGCAGTAAAATAAGAGAAATGTTGAAGAAATTAGAGTTCAAAAATCCCCTAAGTAAAACATAGTTGGATGCGCTTGAGTTTGCCCAGAGAAATGTGACAGGAATTATGGCAAAATTGTTCAAAACACAAAGAAGGTGTTTATCTGGAGAGAGACAGCCCCAGGTTCAGACCAGGGTCAAGAGAGAGTCATTTGGGCAAAAGTTTTGGCAAAAAAGTTCAATCCAGGCGGTTGATTGGCTTCAGGTCAAAGCTTGTTTGATCACTGTTTTTGGGGCTTTAACTGAAGGGTTTAAGCCTAAAAAATGAGGGAATGCGGCAGAAAAAGAAGGCTTTTAATTGACTGAGGTATGTTAAAAAGTTTAATATATTATAGAGCAGAAAAAACTGGATAGTTTAAGCCTGAAAAACCAAAGATCTGAGAGGAAACAGGGACTGAAACAAGGAGCTATAAAAGGGGATCAGTCTGAGGCTTTTCAGGGATTGGATAAAGTGGAATAACAAGGCCACTAGAGCTATACAGAGATCTGGTGACCAAGATAAAGGAGCTGGAGCTTAAGATAAAAAAGCTGAAGCCAAGAAAGGATCAGGAGTCTAAGAATAAGGTGCATGATTCTAAGATCAAGTATGAGGAGCCCAAGAGATTGTTGGAGGACTCCAGGTATTGGCATATATCTATTTTTCCCAGACCCCCAAGCCATATACCAGAAGGTTTCTAAGGGGATCTGTAAGAGAGGGGGGCTAAACTAACTAAGTTTGGTTCATATCCCGGTGAGACAAATCACCAGGATGCTGCCCAGTGGAGTACTGGGACGGCTGCTCTGAGGGGGGCAGAAGAGAGGACACAGGGGACAATTGAGGAAAGTACACATTCAATCCCATCAGCACTAACCCAGTGAGTAACCAAGGAATATGAGTGGGAACAGGGACTGATATCACAGGTGCTTGGAGAGGCACCAAGTCTTTATTCTCCAGACTGAGGGGAGAAGACACTGGTTTCTCCTCCATTATGTGAGCAAGCCAGGTGTGATCAGCAGCATGCAAATCCAAGTCATCACAGGTTAAGCTCTTGACTAGAGCCTCACCAGAGATGAGAAGGCCGCTGGTGAGATGCAGGAGACTAGAGGGATTGTCACCCATGAGGCAAGCCAAAGAGGAAATGCAGGACCATAAATAAGGAGAAGTTGTCCAAAGAAGCAGCAAAAAGGGGGCCAGAGAAAATACCACAAATTTCAAAACAGGGTGGATCATAATTGTAAACTCCAAGAAATCTGGAATCCAGGAGTGCAAATTTTAGGCCTCAAAGTTATATAAATTATTGAAGACAGGGCAGCCACCAGAAAAAACCAAGCAAAAATAAGCAAGATGTTTACAGTACACTTGGGGACAGTCTTGGATGGCTTGGGAATAAATAGGAACAAAAGGGGGTTCAAAGTCAAGGAAATACAAGTAAAATTCAAAATACAAGTAAGATTTATAACAATTTTTTGCTTGATTTTAGATTCAAACAATGATTTCAAAAGTGTAAGCAAACTTTGAAGACAACTATGGTTTAACACTTCTCCTAGTAATTCAGAGAAGGCAACAAGGTTCAAACTGGACCAGATGAAGGTAAGGTTTAATATAACTACTACTAACACTTTAATTTAAATCAAATAAGAAACTCTTGTATAGAACTTCAAATAAACAAAAAAAGGTGTGTAGCAGCAAAGTTTAAAATTTTATGTAACTAGATAATTGACAAGCGGGGACTGAAAGTCCCCTTTCTATGTTAAAAGGAGTGTGTTGCAGGGGGATAAATCACATGACCATATGACTTGGATCTAATTGGCTGGTGGAGAAATTTTGCTGGCCAGAACCAGGAGAACTAGAAAGTTTCATATTAATTTCCGTGGTTCCATCTGATTGGCTAGAGGAAATCCCATGCATTTGAGATTCATTTGGCTTTATGAGCATCAATGTGGCATCATTTGATTGGATGTTTCTGATTGTTTTCAAAAGTGGGCAACACCATGCCAAAAAGTAATCCAAATTAATCAGTGTTTCTTCCCAGGGGGGAGCAACCAGAGACAGAGGATCAGTGGGATAGGCTAGTAAAAATATCTCATCTACAGTGTGCGCCAAATCCCCTAAGAATTTAAGCGGTTTGGTTGGTATTTTGAGGCTTTTCTTGGTGCAGTGGGGTAAAATAGTGCAATATAAAGCCAAAGGTGGCAGTGCGTTTACAGGATCTTCATTCTGAAAGCAAATAAAAGCCCATTAGACCCCTGAACAAATTTCCCAGTAGTAAAGATAGACTTTATGAGTGAGTTACCCAGTATTTTCTACCCTAGCCAAGGAGAAAAGACATCAACTGCCAAAGCTGTCAAAGGTTTACCACTACTAAGACTTCCCAGGAGAAATGGGAGAGATTGACTAGACACCTTGAGATGACAGATAGGAGAAAAGAGTTTATTGGAAATGAGTTTACTAGGTTGTTGAAGGATTGGTACAGGCCCACAGAGGGACTAGCACCAACTGAAGTACAGGCACATGGTGGAGATGCCCGCCTAGTGATAGGGAAAGGGTTGGAGGAGTTTGTAGTAATGCAGGCCAAGTATAAGCAACTTCAAGCAAGCCACCTACCACTACTAGAGAATGATAACTCCTTCCAGCTGGTCTCTGGCTATGACCCTGGACACAAGTTGGGGACTGGTTAACAGGAACCTCACAGGGTGCTTTATGCCATCCTGCTGACCAGGTTGTGGCACCTTCAGTTAAGAAGATAGTCACTTCTGGGGTCCAGAACATCTGGGAAACTGCCCCTGCTCCAGTTTATTGCGGGCAGCTTGCAGCCAGGCATTGGCGTTTATGGTGCATGGACCCAAGGGGGCTTCTAGCTTGACCAAGCATAGCGAGGCCACAATATGGGTTAGCATGATGTTTAGTTCAGACACTGGAGTGGGCATGGAGAGCCCTCCTGAGGCAGAGATGGGGTTAAACTGGGCTGTGAGGATCAACTGTCTATCCCAGTGGATCAAGCCATATGAGATCACAGTTCCTGTATCATAGGGCTGCTATCTGTTAGAGAGGGTGCCCATTAGCTGCTGATGGTGTGCCTCTTGCGTGTGAGGTATCTGGTAATTTTGTCTTAAGGTTAGTAGGTTGGGGAAAACTACCTGTGCTGCTGCTGTAACTGTGCTGTATTAGCAGAGTTATACAAGGAAAATGGCTGGAATCTAGATAATTGTCTTTATTGAGATATGGGAATTATATAGTTGGAGTGAATCATTATAAGAGGAACAAGATTATGACAATCTATCAGTTGGAATGGACAGGGGGTGGCATGATCCTTGTAATTAGTGAAGCGCCAATCTGAGCTGTCCACTGAGCTGGGAATGTCACTGGTTCTTATTGCTGGATTTAGTCATAAAAGTTGACTTCCGCATTTGGCTACAGGTCATGGGGAAACTTGTTTGGGAGTCAAATATTCTCTTGTACGGAACCTTGCCAGAAGGTCAACCCCACAGTTTTGACACTACCACTGTTGTTATTGCTCGGAAAGCTGCAGTTATCAGAAGAAAAAGTGAAGAGAAAGTTGGTTCACAGTGATTTATATTGAAGAAAATAAGGCAGATCTTATACCCAGTAAGAGGATATCAGATGATGGCATGTGAAAAGAGTTTTATTGGGGTTGATCTTCAATAACATGTGACTGATTCTAGTTGGGCAGTATAGGTAGATTACTGGCTGTGGTAATCAATGCAGGGTTTTGGTAGAGTGGCATGGATGAGAGTTTTCTAGATTAGGTGGCAGGTTGAGTCAAGTAAGGAGCAGAAAAGCTAACTGATCTGTTAAGGGTTTGGATTGGTGCAACAATGGCTTTATTGGGAATTAAAAGCTAAAATACTGAAAAGTGTAACAACTAATACACTAGGGGTGGAGTTGTGGCAGGATCCAGGTATGATGTGAGTGGCAAATAACTTATTGAGATATCAATGTTTGGAATTGGCTCTGCTTCTAATATGAGGACATTGCCTTTATGTTGACAGTAGGGGCAGAATGACATTATAAATCCACTGCCTCCTTTGGCTTTGGACCAAACCGTTTTTCCCTGCCGCATCAAAAAAGGCCCAAAAATCATGGCTAAGCTGCTCAATTCCCTAGGAGATTTAGCTCATACTGTTGATGAGATATTTGTCCTGGCTTACCCTGAGGATCCCCTGGCTTTGGTTGTACCGGCTTGGGAGGAAATGCTGATCAATTTGGATTATTTGTTAGCATGGTGTTGCCCTCTTTTAAAAACAATCAGGAATGCCCAATCAAAAGATGACACATCAATGGTCTCTAAGTCAACTGAATCTGAAATGGTTGGGATATCATCCAGCCAATTAGGCGGAGTTGCGGAAATTACCCTGAAACCCTCCAGCACCCCTGGCTTTGGCCAGCAAATTTTCTCTCCCAGCCAACCAAATGCAAGTCAAAATAGTCAGGTGATCATCTCTTAGCAACCAATTCCCTTTTAACAATGCCAGGGGACTTTGGATCCCCTGCTTGTCAATTCTCTAATTTAATAAAGTTTGGGTTTGTTGCACTTGTTTTAAAATTTTATAGTTTGATTGGATCTCTGTCTGGGTTCCTATTGCCTAAAGATTTTAAAGTGTTAGTTGTCTTTGTAAACCTTACCTTTTGCCAACCTGTTTTGAACCTGGTCCTTCTGGGACTCCTGAAACAAGCTCTAGTGTATAGCTGTCTTTGTTTTTGTTTTTGTTTTTGCTTTTGAAGCTCACACTCAATCTTAAAAGCTTTAGTTAAATTCATTATAAATACCTACTTTATCTTGATTTTTACTTTAAATTCTTTTTTTTGAACCCGCTTTTGCTTTTGCTTTGTTAAAAAGACACCTGAGATCACCGAAAAGCTGTAAAAGGCCTTTCAGCTTATTTCCTACCCGGTTACTTGTTTGTGGGTTCCCCTGTTTGGCAAAATTGTATTCTTTTTACTTATAAAAGAACCACCTACCTTGCCCAAATTTTGCGGAGAATTCAACAATGATACTCCCAGTGTTGAAGTTTATGGTATTTTTCTTGGCTCTGTTCCTGTTGCTTTTGTGGACGACTTCACCCAATTTGTGGTCAAAAATATCCTCTTCTGTGCAGCTTGTGGGTGAGGATCCTTACACCCTCTTAAATCTCCCCGGTGGCCTCCTGTTCTCTGAAGAGGCCGTGGTTAAGAGCCTGACTTGCGATGACCTGGAATTGAAGGTCGTGGATCATGCCTCGCCCGTTCTTGTGGGCAAGGGGACATCAGCACCTCCCCCCCTTAGCCTGGAGAAGAGTGGCTTGGTACCTCCCCAAGTGCCCGTGAAGTCCCCTCCTGCTTTCACCTGTACTCCCTGGTTGCTTAAAGGCCTAGTGCTGATGGGATTGAATGTGTATTTTCCTCAGCTATTCCCTGGGTCCTCTCTGTGGTCCCCCCTTCAAGTGGCTGTCCCAGTTCTCCACTGGGCAGCATCCTGGTGGTTTGTTTTGCCCGGATGGGAGCCAAACTTAGTTAGTTTAGCCCCCCTCTCTCACAGACATATGCTGTTAGATATGTCATGAAGTTTCTCTACAAGCGCCCCCTGTGTGTTTTGAGATATGTTGGCAGGTAAGGTGTCAACCTTGGTTGCAATAATATCAAATAAGATTCCAAGTGGAATAAAATTTAATTGCTTTGAATGTATAAACTATTTATCTGATTAGTTTTGTATATATCTGTATATAGTAACCCCAAAGCTTGATGTCCCTGCCATGTATTTCACATTAGGTTTTGATTTTTCTATATCAGTTATCTTTGGCCATAAATGTGCACTTTTAGTTGGTCATGTTGGTATAATTTTTCATTCAATAATTTTCTCTCAAAAACAGATGCTCAGAATATTATGTTTCCATTTTTATATATATCTTAATTGTGATGCCCTGGTACAAGTGGAGAACTTGACAAACTTGTTTTGCTGCTTGATGTTTCCGTTGATATGGGGGTTTGTGGTTGGATTGAGATCTTCACTTTGGTTCCTGAGTCATTTTGTTCTCAGATAACTTAGCAAACATGGTAGCTTCATAATGTGACTGAAATGGTTTTGCGTGCATTCAGTTTGTTGTTGTTGCTTTCAAATAGTTTTATTTTGATATGCACGTTTTGTTGGTGTCTGGATATTTTTGCCCATCAAGGCTCTTTTTCTGGGAAATGAGCTCTTATCTCTACCAAACAAGTTGAATTTCTTTCTGGACTGGTTTAGGCGGATATTTTTTGTTTATCTCAGGTTATAAGGCTATTGTATAATATTATAAGACAATTCTTAGCACATGAAATACCTTCTAGAAAGAAGCTGAGGTTTGTTAGTAATCTGAATTGAGAAGTAATATAATGAAGAAAGTTTCAATGATGTTCCTTGGGCTAGGTAATTTCCTTTAGAGGGCTAAGATTAATCATGTTACACAGCAATAAGTGTAGTTTTAAAAGCTTAGTTATATAATAAATTATAAGATATTGTTTGAAAGAAAGATCATCAACTAAGATTTAATAAAGGATAGCCTAAATTATCTTAGAAATGAGCAAAAATATATCATCACATTGGAAACTATAGATGGATTGGGATTTAATACAAATCTGGATGTTTAGTCCTTCTTGACATCCTCCTTGAGAGTCACAATACGATTGAAGACAAGGGTAGGTGCATGGGCAGGATCCTTAGATCCATCAAGGAAGGGTGTGGGAACAATAGAGTCTTTGTCAAGACAGAAGTACCCGATGCGAACAAACTGGCTGCGTACCTCTTCAGGACATTCAGACTGAGAAGTAAGATGCGACCGAATAACATCCCAGACTCCAACTTCGACGAGGGCCCCTTTGGAAACTTTGAGACTGTCAGGGTTGATGTCGGTAAGATACCCGCCGGGAACTTGGGTCTTGTCCTGGGGGTTCTCGTGGTTGAACAATGCTCCATAGACACGCAGCTCAGATATAGAAACGGGAGAGCCGGCCTGAGGGCAATCGGCAATCCATTGGATGTAAGTCTTGGGCTTTTTAAGCGGGGTGTCGTTATCATAGTGGCACCGAATGAGCGAGACTTCTCCATGAACATCGATCTCAAAGTCCGTACAGGTGACAGGATAAGGAACATGAAGAAGCCCCACTGACTTTCCTGGCGCCATACGGAAATAATCCTTGGAGTCCTGGGCCCGGAAGTCGCTACGGTCAATGTAGATTGTACTGGTAAACGGAACAGAGTGCTCGCCCATGGCGGGGTCACGAGGTTTGTTAGGCACAGTCAGAGTCTCGTGGTGATCAACGGGGAGGTTAGTGAGAACAACTTTGACAGGGTCCTGAAGTGCCATCAACCGCGGTGCTGTTTCATTGAGATGCTCACGGATGTGAACTTCAAGCCTCTTGACATCAATGGTAGTAACTGAAGTTGTGACACCAACATCTCGTACAAAAGAGTTGATGGCAGCAGGGGGGACACCACGGCGACGAAGCGCGGGAAGTGTATAAAGACGGGGGTCATCCCAGCCAGAAACTAGCTTAGATTGTACAAGCTTAAGGAGCTTGCGCTTGGAGAGGACTGTGTTGGTTACACTGAGTCTGCCGTATTCCCACTGCACAGGCTTATATACCTCAAGAGCATCACAAAGCCAATAGTAGGAAGCACGTGACTGAATGAACTCGGTGGTGCAAAGGGAATGGGTGATGTTCTCAAAAGAATCCACTAAGCAATGGGTGAAATCGTAGGTTGGGTAGATGCACCACGTGTCTTTGGTGCGGTGGTGGGGGGTAAACAGGACGCGATAAGCAACCAAATCCCAGAACTGAGGATTTCCTTCTTGCATATCCATCTTCATGCGAAGAATAGCTTCACCCTCTTTGTAGCGTCCCTCCTTCATCTTGACAAACTCGACTAGCGACTCTTCAATTGGTCGGTTGCGATGCTTGCATTCGGAGCGAGGGCCCTTAGCATCGCCTCCACGATGCTGATGGATCTCTTCCCCTGAACAGTGGCAAATATACGCCTTGTCCGCTTTGATCAGTTGGATGGCAAGTTCATACAGCTTATCGAAATAATC
This sequence comes from Entomophthora muscae, assembly GCA_014839935.2. Classification (NCBI taxonomy): domain Eukaryota; kingdom Fungi; phylum Entomophthoromycota; class Entomophthoromycetes; order Entomophthorales; family Entomophthoraceae; genus Entomophthora; species Entomophthora muscae. The sequence continues at coordinate 16,978 of QTSX02005265.1, read as the reverse complement.
TGAAGAATAGGTCACCTTGTGAGGCTTAAATCCAAGCCACTTGACAGTTTCGAGAATCGAGTTGAAGTATATTTCCTCCTCGGCTTCTGGGTTGGTGTCGTCATATCTGAGGAAGCAAACACCCTTGTGTGCTTGGGCATATCCAAAGTTCACATTGATGGCTTTAGCATGCCCAATATGCAAAAAACCATTAGGCTCAGGAGGAAAACGAGTGTGAACGATTCCTCCTGTTTCCTTAAGATGCTGCTCCATTAGAGAAGCCTTGATCTGCTTATTGCCGCCTGGCTTGTGAAGCCGAGCCAAGTCACCTTCAAAGAACATAGACAATGAGGCCAAAGATGGATCCTTTTCAACATCCTTGGCATCGACAGAGCTTGATTTTGCTTCACTAGCTGCAGTTTCTTTCTTTTTTTCCTGAGCTTTATTTTCCTTATCCTTTCCTTTTGCCTTAAATGGTCAGCCAAAAACGACTATTATTTACTACCTTCCCCTTGACTGGAACGTCTCGCTCGTCCTTTGGACCTAAAATAACCAAAACTTGTTTGTCCAACTCTTCTTTAATTAAACCACCATTGGCCCACTTCAATTCAGGATTTTGGCGAACCTTGGCAAGGAGTGGAAATAAGAAAGTATACCTATCCGCAACCAGCTTTTCCTTATTTTCTTTGATGGCTTCAGAAATTATTTCGGAAACTTTCTCTGCCGAAACCGTGACTCCTTTGAAAGGAATTAGCTACCGCAAAGACAGTTTTATATAGCTTACCAACGCCACAGGCATTGTTAAATTCATTGACGGGGATGGGTGCTCCGTTTTCAAGGGCTTCGCAAAAGGCGATGGCGGCTATAAAATTAAATTAATATACAATCACAAGAAGAATCATAAGTTTAAATACATTGGTAGCTGATATGGACTAAGCATTTGAAGAAGTCGGTAAAAAATACCTGAAACTTGGTCGCCTGTTTTCAGGTTTTCATTGGCGACCTGACCAACCAGAAATTTAAAGTGGTTGAGTGCATCCTTAGTACATGTGGAGGCAAGGGTATAAAGTGCAACCCCAAGTCCCTTGTTGCTCGTGTAGGTTTCTTTGGGTAAGTTGGCAAGATCAATGGCCCGTTCAAGCACGGGTGCAAGCTTCTTATTCTTAGTGGTATCCTTTGCCTTGGTCGAGCTCAACCCGATACTCTCGAATTTAAGGGCCAGAGCATCCATATCGTTACTAAACAACTACTATCTATAAGCGCTGAGTTGCCGTTGCTGAATAAAAGTTTCCTGCCATGCTTACAAAACTATTCCATGTCACCAAATCCCAGTCCCTCGAGATCACATGCTTCGCGCCTCCCAAACCCTTCAACAAAAATTGCCTGGATAAATGCAGCTCTGTTTTAAACCCAAATTTATATCGAATTTAAATCGATCCAAGCCTCCATTCTGCCAACGCTTCAACGCTTCAAATGGTAGAGCAGTGACAAATCGTCAGAGGTGAAATCCCCACTGGCCTCATTCCACACCAAATCCCAACCTAGGGGGTTTAAAGCTGAAGCAGTGGGCCTTTGCTTCACTATAAAGCTAAGATATTGGTTCACATGCTGTCACAACATCTTTGATTACTCCCTATCAGGAAATCATTTCCCCAAGAAACGGCTCAATGGCCAAGTAAAGGCGGCCCTAGCACAGATTCCAGAAACTGCACCAGGATAGACCATCTGAGTTCCAAGGAAATCTGGATCCCCCAAAGCTCCACAACCGCCTTGATCTACATGGATACCAATGGATCCCTGGGTTATATCACAAGGAGGAGTTGACCTCAATCGTTATCCAAGCCAGCCCTTCAAAAGAACCAAGATGTCTGCCAGCAAGAGAGTGCAACTGCCACTGTCTGTACAGGTTAAACAGCGGTTGTGACCTAGAGCCAGAACCCTCTGTAAGATTCAGCAACGATGAAGTAGGAGTATAACCTGAGGTCAAAGCCTCTTACAATCTAGAAGGATCACACTCTAGTTATAAAATTGAAGCAAGAGATATAAGTTTATGTTTGATAAAGGAAGGGATATTTATCGCCTTGGCAGGCTGGTAGGATTGTAAAGGATATCTAGAGGTATTGTGATGGTCCACATGTTAGGTGATTTTGCAGGTGGGGCTAATGTTGGCCAAGAGAAAGTCTAGTGGCTTGTGACAGGTAGAGGCCTAGTAGGGAACATTGGCTGTTAGGAGGAGGTAAGGCCTGCCTAGTAGGTAACAAAGGACTACTAGAGGCAAACAATGAGCCAGACCAGCAGGGAACATTGGCTGCTAGGGGGCTGGTTAGTTGTCCTCACCCAGCAGGGAACATTGGCTGCTTGGGGTGGGGAGTGGACCAGCCTGGTGGGTAACACAGGCTACCAGGGCTAGATGGTGATGTAACCCTGGCGGGTAACATGGGCTACCAGGAAAGGGAGGAGCTGAGATAGCTCTATGTGCCCTTGTGCACTTACAGGAGGTCTGTGAGCAAGCAACTTACCTAATGGACTGGTAGGGCGTCCTTATCTGTGTTTCTTTAGGGGCTTTGGAGAGGTCCTAAAGCTACCATTGGATGCATGAATATGCTCAGAGGTGTTACCAGGGTAGTTTCTCAGGGAAGCAGCTGCGGAACTTGATAATGATCAGGTCTCTGGGAAGTAAAGTTGGTTACTTTGCGCCTGAAAGCTCAGACTTAACCACCTGAGTGAGTAAAGACAACTGCACAGACATGAGGATTATCTATGATTGAATGGCCTAAATGAAGAACACTTGCAAGGGCCCAGTCAAATGCCAGTAGCCTTGTAGACTTATTGCCTGATTCTGAGGTATTGGTAACAGGAACTGACAATGGAACCACAGTGGTTTATAGTGTAGGATCAACAGTGAAGACTAGTAAGAAGGACTGTATGATCACAGTGAAGACTAGTTGAGGGACTAAAAGATCATAGTGAGGAATGGAACCAAGATAGCTCATGGTGCAGATGGAACATAGATGGTTCATAGGAAGGATCAGCTGATGGATGAACTGATGGGCTAGGAAAGGCTAGAAGATCATGGAGAAGGACTATCAGAAGGACTTGAAGGTCTTGGAGCAGGACTAGCTAGAGAACTAGAAGTTGGTTGAGAAGAACTAGCAGAAGTGGATGTAGGGGCGGGAATGCTTGACTTGGACTCTTGAAAAAGGATAGTTGATAAGAAAGAAGAAGTAAAAGAATTAATTAATACTACCAAGTGATAGGATAAAAAGTTTAAGATAATTATCATATAAGAAAAAGAAATAGAGAAAGAAATAGTTTACAGTGTTTGAACTATAAATTTATTAAGCAACAATTGAGCGGAACTGAAGCCAGAGAGGTCAGAAACAGGTCAGAGAAACTGTTGGGATGAAGGCTGGAGTTTCGCCAAAGTGATTAAGTGAGGCAAAAAGCAAGCAACAGGCAAGTTTAAAGTGTGAAAATGTGAAGAAAATACGGAGAAACTTGGAGAAACATTGAAGAATTAAGGGTTGAAAATCCCTTAAGTAAAACATATGTGGAAGCGCTAAAGTTTTGCCAGAAAAATGTGACAGGAATTACAGCAAAATTGTTTGAAACACAGAGCAGTTGTTTATCTGGAGCAAGACAGCACTAGGTTTGAACCAGGATCAAGAGAGAGTCATTTGGGTAAACGTTTTGGCAAAAAAGTTCAATCCAGGCGTTTTATTGGCTGAAGGTTGGAGCTTATTTGATCACTGTTTTAAGGGCTTTAACGGAAGGGTTTAAGCCTAAAAATGAGGGAATTAAGCAGAAAAAGAAGGGTTTTAATTGGCTGAAGTAAGTTAAAAGGTTTAATTTATTATAGAGCAGGGAAAAGTGGATAGTTTAAGCCTAAAAAACCAGAAGTTCTGAGAGGAAGTAGGACTGAAATAAGGAGCTATAAAAGGGAGTTCAATCTGAGGTTTTTCAAGGACTGGACACAGTGGATTAAAAAGGCCACAGGGACTGATACAATGGATTATAAAGGCCACAGGGATTGGATCAAGTGGAATAAAAAGGCTATTAAAGCTATACAGAGAGCTGGAGACCAAGATAAAAGTGCAAGAGTCTAAGACTGAGGAGCAGGAGTCTAATACTGGAAAGCAGGAGTTCAAGATATTGTTGGAGGACTCCAAGTATTAGCACATATAACTGGTTACCTTGACCCCTGGGCTATATACCAGAAGATTTCTAAGGGGATCTCCTTCTGAGAGTGAATAAAAGCCCATTTCAACCCTTATACATATTTCTGAGATACATTTTCACATACTAGAGAATGACAACTCCTTCCAGCCAGTCCCTGGCTATGACCCAGGACACACTTTGGGGACTGGTGAAAAGGAACCCCACAGGTATCCTTGGTACTCTCTGCAGTGGTGGATATTGGAGATAACAAGGGTGATTGTTTCACTGAGATTAGATCCTTTGTATATGATTTCCATGAAGGTGGCACCTTTGATAGAGTCCCAGAAGAAGCCGTCTGGTCTAGAACTCTGTGGTTGGAGGGGTTAGACTTCAGGTTTTTAGTTGTCTTAGGTAGGATTGGAAGTTGGTTCAAGCCGGTTCCTGTGCCAAGGGGTTCACCACCCAGCTTGAAATTATTGGGGTCTCTGACAGATACTATGAGACATACCATTATACTATCTAATATCTGTCTTCTATACCCAATAAGAAGTCATACTATTATTTAATACTCTCTTTATTTTCATCATAAATTTCAAAAAATTATATAAGTGACAAGTGATGTTGTTTTATGAGTATAAAAATGTGCATGGATGGTAGATGGTGCAATAAAGCAGACTTTGAGGCGCTGGTTGGCAAGCTTGATGAAGAAATTTCCAAGATAAAAGAGGTTCACCGGAACAAAGTGATGAAATCAGAAGGAGCATTGCTCAGCGCAATAAACAAGATTACTGTCAAAACACTAGAAAAGGAGTTACCTGATACAGCATGTAAGATGTTGAGGCAACTGTGGTAAACCTGACTGTATGCATGGAAAAGTGAGGATTCAACTGTGGCCAAGCCAAGGCTCTTAAAATCCTCAGGATATCTTTTTTACTACAAACCAATTGCTTTCTTTTGAACTGTTTAGTTGGGATGATGATAATATGTATTCTACACATTTTTATAACTGTGCCGTTTTAGCAGAGTTAAAAGGGGAAATAGTTATAAACTAGATAATATTCTTTATTGAGAGATAAATATTATATAGTTGTTGTGAACTGTGAATATCAGGAACATGATTGTGTTGATCACTTAGATGAATGGTTAGGGGGTGGCTTGATCCTGATAATGAATCAAGCACTAAGTCAAGACATACACTGTATGGGATCATTATCTGCTCATGTTGCTGTTTCTGGGAATTTTAGTTGACTTCTGCATTTGGCTACAGGTCACTGGGAAGTTGGATTGCGGGTCACAAATCTGCTTTGTTGGAACCTTTCCAGGAGGCCAACCCCGTTGTTTCAACACCCCCTGGATGAGAGTTGGCCTCCTCTGGGGGCAGGTTATCAGGGAGGTTGTCAGGGGCCTGGGTACTGTACTGAACAAGCTGCTGTTTGGTTGCTGGTAGGATGGTCTCTCTTTGTTTTTGTTGTGCTTATAGGGTCTTAGTTGGTCATGTTATAGGACTTTGTCTTGCTTGCGTTTGCCAAGTCCTTGCACAAGGTAAGTGTTGTTGTCACTTACCTTTAGGATGATTGCTGGGCCTATTTTTTTGTGTTGTAGTTTGCTTTTATCAACGTTCATAACCCAAAAATTTTCACCAACTTCATGTCTATCTTGGATGGGGACAAATGTATCTTGCTGGCATTTCTCTTCCCTTTCCTTTTGTTCACTGTTGGCATGGATTATTAGGGTATTAGAACAGGATGGTATATTGTTGGGTATTTTCAACTTGAAACCAGTCTGTGCTTGAACAATGCTTGGTTGTGTTCTGTAGAAAAGTTCAAAGGTGGTCTTTTGGTGAATCTATTCACCCATGTGCAACACACAAGAAGTGTAGTCACCATGTGTTTAACCCCATTATTGATGAGGTAAACATTGTTATCTTCTAAGGTAAACTCCTTGCCTCTGTTGGTGATCAGAAGTTATGGCTTTCAAACTTACTGATGATTTCTCTGCCAATGAATTGGCGTACATTGTTTCCAGTGTGTGCCTTAACAGCTTGGGCCACTGGCCAGCAGATAGCAGAATTAATGGTGGTAATGATTTATTTTTTGTTGTTATATTTCCCTGGCATGGGCCTGTGTGATCCACATGTGTGTTGTTTTGCAGGCGAGGGTTGATTTGGCTTCAAATAAAGACAATATGCTGAAGAGTGATACTGTGTGGTTAGCTGGTGACGCTGTAAGCTAGTAGGTAACATGGGGTACTAGGGGTAAGTAGGGTGAGCCTAGTAGGTAACATGGGACTACTAGGGTAAGTAAGGCCTGGCTGGCAGGTAACATAGGACTACCTGAGCAGATGTTGCCTCCACCCAGCAGAAGAAATTGGCTGCTGTGGGCTATAGTGCTTCATCTTGCAGAAAACTGTGGCTGCGGAAGGGTGAAGACTGAAATAGCAAGCAGGGAATTTTGTCTGTCTGGGGGAGTAGGTTTTGGACCCCTGGCGGGTAATGCAGGCTGCCAGGGAGGGGAAGAGCTTTGAGGGCTCTATGTACCCTAATGCACTTACAAGAGGTCTGTGAGCAAGCACCCTACCTAACAGACTGGTAGGGTGTCCTTGTTTATGCCCCTATGGGAGCTTTGGGGGAACCCAAAGTGAGCATTGTAGGGCATAGATTTGCTCAGAGGTGTCACCAAGTTGGTTTGCTTGGAGAAGCAAGCTGCAGAACTTGGTGTGATCAGGCCTCTGAGAAGTAGAGCTGATTACTCTGCAACTGAAAGCCCAGACTTAATCACCTGGGTGAGTAAAGACAACACATAGACATTGATCTATGGTTGAATGGCCTAAGTGGATTACCACTTGCAAGGGCCCAGTCAAACGCCAGTTCAATGTATACTCATGCCTGGGTCTACAAGTTCTGGTAATGGGGACTGAGATAAAAAAACCAAGGTGGTTCACGGAATTAACAGAGAAGACTAGCAAGAGGGACTGTTTGATCACAGTGAAGGCTAGTTGACAGACTGTTAATTAATATTGAATTATGGGAAGCAATATGATTCAGTGTGTAGAAGGAACAAAGGAGGTTCCTAGTGAGGATTGGTTGAGGAACTGGTGGAGGATAAGTTGAAGGACAATAAGATTATGATGCAGGACTAGCTGATCATAATGCAGGAAGGCCAAAGGACCAGAAGTTTGTATTGAAGGACTGAATAGCTGAGAGGATGTGAGTGCAGGACCAGGAGATAACCTGAAGAAACTAGCCAGACTGGATACAGAGGCTGGAAGAACTGGTTTAGTGTCTTTTAAGAGGAAAATAGATAAAAAGAAGCAGTTAAATAAAAATTAAATACTGCCTGATTATGATTAAAAAAGGAGTTAATATTATATAATGAAAAAGAAAGAGAAGAAAAAATAATATATAATTTGTTAGAACTATAAATTTATTTAAAAAGAAGAATTAAGGAAGAGATGAGCTAGAAAGAAGCTGGAAGAAGAACGGAGAAACTATGAAGGCAAAAGAGCAAATTTTGCCAAGAACAACTAGGAGAGGTGAAAGAACAAACAGCAAGCAGGTTCAAAGTTGCAAAACGTTGAGAGAAACACGGAGAAACGTTTTAAAATCAAGGGGTCAAAATTTGCCCAAGTAAAATATATGTGGAAGCGCTCAAGATTTGCCGGGGAAACATGATGGGAAGTACAGCAAAACTGTTCAAAACACAGAGCAGTTGTTTATCTGGAGCAAGACAGCCTTGGGTTTGAACCAGGGTCAAGAGCGAGTCATCTGGGAAAAACTTTTTGGCAAAACCATTGAATCAAGGCGTGTGATTGGCTGCAAGCCAAAGTCTATTTGATCAGTGTTTTAAGGGCTTTAACTTAAAAGTTAAAGCCTAAAAATGAGGAGCAGAAGCAGAAAATTCAGGGCTTTCATGGGCTGAAGTAAGTTTTGAAGTTTAATATATTATAGAAGGAGAAAAACTGGATAGTGTAAGCTTTGAAAAACCAGAGTTCTAAGAAAGGTTTTTGGTCTGAAACAAGGAGCTATAAAAGGGAGTGCTATCTGAGACTCTTCAGGGACTGGATCAAGTGGATTACAAAGGCCAAAAGAGCTATAGAAGGAGCCAAAGACCAAGAGTAGGAAGCCAGAGCTAGGAACAGACCGTAGGAGCCCAAGATTAGAACACAGGAGCCCAAGGCCAAGGAGCAGGAGCCAAAGACCAAGTACAAGGAGTCCAAGAGATTTTTGAAGGACTCCAAGTATTGGCACAAACCCCTTATTATTCCCTATCCCAAGGCCATATATCAGAAGGTTTCTAAGGGGATCTTCCTTCTGACTGTGAATAAAGCACCTATTACAACCCCTATCCAAATTTCCCATAATAAAAGAATATAAGTTCTATGAGTCAATTACCCCACATTTTCCATCCTAGCCCAGGGGACAAGGAATCCTATTGCTTAGGGTGCAGAAAATTTTCCTCTAGTAAGTCTGCCCAGGAGGAGTGGGAAAAGGTGACTAGGCATCTCAAAATGACAGATAGAGGAAGGGAGTTTATTGGGGGAGAGTTTGATAGACTATTACAGGATTGGAATCAGCCTATAGAAGGGCTGGCGCCTGCCAAAGTACAAGTGTATGGTGGAGACGCTTGCCTAGTGATTAGGAAGGTACTGGAAGAGTTTGCTCTTATGCAGGCCAAGTATAAGCTCCTAACCGACCATTCATCACTGTTGGAGAATGACAACTCCTCCAAGCTGGTCCCTGGTTATGACCCAGGAAACACTTTGGGGACTGGTGACTAGGAACCCCACAGGGCCTACAATGTTAAGGGCCCCAAATTTAAAGGGCAATTAAGTTTGGATTGATAATGCTGACTTTGGGGGAGTGTCACTTTTTGCAAACTTCTTGCATACTTCACATTGCTCAAGGACTTCATGTATGTCTCTATAAAGAGTTGGCCACCAGGCCTTGTGTTTCAAGAACTCAAAGAGGTCTGACTTTTTGTATGCCCTAGGTCTTGGTGGTAGCACAAGATGGTGTCAACTCTCTGGTGTGTGAGGATGTAAGAAATAGTTACCCCTTCCATCATTTTGTGGTTCAACATTCTGTAGACGTCTGTGAATAAGTGTTTGTTCTTGACAACTGTATCTCTGGTGATGTCTGTGGTGCCCTGAGGGTAACCTTCATCTTTTGTTTGAAGTACCAGGATGGACCAGTCTGGGTCAAGGCTGTTTTTGCCTCTGGACACCCTCACATACAAGCCCAAGAGGACATCTGCCATGAACAGCTCTGGACCAGGGTTATATTGAATTTCATGTTAAATTTATCTAGAAACACCATTAATCAAGCTTGGCGTCTGGACAAGCTGGCTTGGATCTTGAAATATATAAAGGAATAATGGTTGGTTAGGGAAGTGAATGCTTCTTGTTGCTCCAGGCAACAACGCCACTCAAATAGACAATGAAAAATCACCAGCAGCTCCTTGTTGTGGATTGGATACCAGCACTTGCCATCTGTAAGCTTACAAAACTCATAATCCACTGGCAGGTAGTCACCTGAGTCCGTCTTTATGTATAGTACACCCCCAATATAGGTTTATGTCTCCATCTGGTAATTGAAATCCCTTTTTGGGCATTGCAGTATGGGGACAGATGTCAGTTTGTATTTCAAGCAATGGAAACAAAAGTCTTGTTGGGGGTCCATAAAAATTTTGATTTAGCACCTGTGATGGCAGATAGTGGCGCAGTTAGGACTTCACAGTCCAGAATAAAGTGTCAGACATAGGCTATCATCCCAAGGAAGGTACAAAGCTCACTCTTGTCTTGGGAGGCGGCATATTACATATGGCTTGGATTTTCTGAGCATCAGGCTTGATTCCCTCTTTTGACATCACATGCTCAAGGAAGGGGGGCTGTTCTTGGTAGAATTGACACTTGGAGGGCTTTGCACGTTGTTTGTGTTGTGCCAGGGTTGAAAATACTGCCTCCAAGTCCTTGTGGTGCTGTTCCACCAAGGGACTACATACAATGATATCATCCAGATACACTAGTGCGTGCTTGCCAATATGGGGTGCAAAAACCTCATTCATAAAGGTAAAAAAGATTGAAGGTGTGTTTGTCATTCTGAATTTAAGTATGAGACACTTATATGAGCTGTACTTGGTTTAGAAGGCAGTCTTGGGATGTCTTCTTCCTTGATACAAATTTGGTTGGACCTAGCTGTTAGATCAATCTTTGAGAAGACAGTTGCTCCTCCCAAGGCTTTAAAAAGATCATCAATAAGCAGGAGAGGGTATCAATTCTTAATGGTGACTTTGTTCAACACTCAGTAGTTGGTAACAAACCTAAGGGAACCGCCCTTCTTTGCCATGAAGAACACAGAAGCCCAAAAGCGTTATTGAGAAGTTCAGATAGCCCCTTCTCCAAAGCCTACTTAAGTTAAGCACAGAGTGTGTCATCCTCATTGGGGGTGAATCAGTATATGGGCTGCGCCTTGGATACTTCTCCCTTGAGTTGTATTGAGTGTTGCATGTGTTTCTCAGGAGGTATCCCTGGCAGTGACTCTTCAAAAATCTCTGGGTGTTGTGCTACAATTTCCCAATCCTGGGAGGTAGCAGTGTCTTGGTGGTCCTTGAAGTGTATGAACTTGTACTGACAGGAGTCCCAATCAATTGCCTTGAGGTTATATTTTTCCTCTTGGGTCTCTGTAATGCGTACAAACACATGGTCCCAAAGAAGTTGATCAACTGTGTCAGGGTAAATTTGGTGGTTGACTCCTTCTTGTTTGATGGTTAACACTGAGATGGCCCAGTCATGTGAGGTTTGTTATTCCTCAAATAGTCCAGGCCAATTACCATGTCAAATATTAGAAAATCAATGAAAGGTCCTGGGATAGTTGAGTGAAGGTTCTCCAGTGTGATTGAAAAGGGGGCAGTTTCCCAGGTCACAGCAATGTGATGTTCATCAGCTAAAACCAAGCTCTTAATCCACAAAGGATTAGTGGCTAGTTTGAACTTGTTCACAAAGTTGCTGGTAATAAGGGTAAAATCTGCACCTGAATCCAGGAGTGCTGAACCTGTGTAACTTTGAAAGCAGAAAGGGTAGAACATCAGTTTATTGGGATGTCTGGCAATGGTGTAGAGTACTGGATCTCCCAAGGGGACCTGGATCATAGGACACTGATCCACATCCTCTTGGTGATACTCATCATTTGGCAAGGCAGAAGGTTGATGGGGAGAACTTGGATCTCTTAATGCTCTTCCCAGGCTTTTCTCTCATCCTGGTTATCCTGAGTACTGGTGACTCTGAAGTGAGTGCAATTGTACTGGTCATTGTTCCCATTGCTATGGCCATTGGATCCCAAAAGTTTGTTGGTTGTGTGGTTACCATTGTTAGAAAGAGGACAGTTGGAGCGTCCTGAGGAGTGAGAGTCTTTAAGTCTATCCTTTTTCAGTTTTGTGCCTTGTGCAGCGCATTAGATGTTTGCTCTGCTTTCTCCTTTTCACAGTGCAGGCTCTGCAGATTAGTTACTTGGTTCAGGTTCACATGTCTCATTACATGATGCTTAAGAGCATCATAGTACGTGAGGTGTGGCTGGGTTGTCAAATAACATATCTGAGGAAGCTTGTAGGCAGAGATCCTTGTAGGCTCAATAAAGCTCTTTTACTGTGCTGGTTTGGGTTAAGTTCTTTACTTGGTGTATGATTATAAGGGCTGTGTCTTTCATTACAAGTCTTACCAGAAAGTCTTGCTTGAAGGTGTCCCAGTTCTTCTTGGTGTGATATTCATGCCGCTTGTTGCACCAGGTGCCTGTGTCATGGGACAAACAAATAGATATCTCCAAAATCCAAAAATGTGTGGGGCATTCCATTTGTCTCAGTTTTCTTTGAGCATATTGGATCCATGCAGTGATGTTGATGTCATTTGCTCCTTCAAATGATTACAAGGCGGCACTGTGTAGACAATGTGCTACGTAGGCGGGCATGCTACTTTTGTCAACAACTCAGGCTGTGGCAGTAGGGGTTTAAAAAACACTGATATGATCAGGCATTAAACGCAAGGACCAGTATCAACATGTTCTGGTACAGTACATACCATTCTGGTATCTCAGTCCCTGGTGTGTAGGACGTCCAGTCCACAGGGAGCCCAGACATAATTTTTTTGGTTATTTATTGACTGCAGCAGGTACAGGCAACATGAGTAATCTTGAAAAGAAAGGTAGGATGGAGAACCTGCCTGTGCTACCAATGTTGTAACTGTTCTATTTTAAAAGAGTTACAAGGGGAAAATAGTTGGAAACTAGATAATATTCTTTATTAAGAGATAAATATTATATAGTTGTTGTGAATTTTGGATATCAAGAACATGATTGTGTTGATCACTTGGTTAGATGGTTAGGGGGTGACTTAATCCTGATAATGAGTCAAGCGCTAAGTCAAGACATCCACTTTATGGGATTATTATCTGCTCATGTTGCTGTTTCTGGGAATTTGAGTTCACTTCCAAATTTGGCTACAGGTCACAGTGAAGTTGGATTGCGGGTCACAACCCTGCTTGGTTAGAACCTTTATGGGGGGTCAAACCTGTTGTTTTGACAATATCTGTAATAACTTTTAAGCCCAGATCAATGGCTTAAATCATAGTTTAACATTTAAAAATTTTTGGATTGAACACAGTTAATTTTCAATTTTTCATTGATACAGTTGAGTTTATCACAGTTGCCAGTATAGAAGATAACCTTATAAAGCAATTATGAAAAAGGAAACAGATTTTTGTATTTTAAGATGCATTAGAGGGTTTCAGAAGGTGTTATGGAAGTAAGAGAAGTTGGAAAGGTAGGTACTATATGATAGCCACACTGTAATTTCAAAGCTATTGAGATAGACACATCAAAGTCAGATTAAGGCAAAATAAAGCTACACAAATGTTGCAACATATTTGATTACTCCCTCTTGGGAAAGTAATTCCCTGATTAACTCCCAGAATGATTCCCCAACTAATCATTAAGTTGGTGGCACACTTATTATTTGTCCATCTATTACTGGGACAAATTTTTGAGTCCTAAGCAGAACACTACTTGGGCAAGCCCCATAACCACTGTGCTGTAAATAGACAACATGTGACTTCTCATGATACTATATAATACTCTAAACTCATACCCAATAACGTATAATTCTCTTCTTAATTTTCCTCTTTATCTTGTTTATTATACTTCCCAGAAGTATATACTCAACAGTGGTATCACAGGTAGGTCATCCACACCTACAAAACTCAAAGGAAAAGTTCCTCCAAAGAAAAGAACCCAGTAAATGGCACTCCCCACCAGCTGGAGATAATACAAAGAAGACCAAGAGCGCCCCTATGGGATCCACTGTCTTCAACAATATCCTAGTACTAACCAAACAGTACAACTTCCTCAGTACAAAAGGACTCCTGATACTGCCTCCAATTCCCAATGCAACCAAAATATCCAACATTGTATTTTAATGCTTACAATCAGCAGAAATCAAAACGTTCTTAGGACTATGCCGTGAAAATGCCAATCTCTGGATTCAAAGCACCCAAAATAAGTTTACACAAGTAGGCCACCCCTGCAAATTCTGGGCAAGAAAAAATGCTTTACACATTAACAGGGCTGCCTCATGCTATGTAAGCAAATGGTTCAACCAACACCCTGATCACAACAAAGACTGTGACATGTTCAAAACAGCCTTCCTGGAGAAATTCACCATAAAGGACTCTGACATTGTGATCATGACGGAACTAAGAATCTTCAAAATGACAGGAACTATCAAGGAGTACATTGCAGCCTATGAAAACATACATAATTGAGCACTCAAAAAACCAAATTTGATGAGGCTGGACCACTTCTGGACTTCTATAATGGTCTCTTCATGCACATCAGACATCAATTTGACATGAGCCGCTGCAAGAACCTCCAAGATGTATTTTTGGAAGTGAAATAAGATGCACAAAAATCTGACAACCTGCATGTAACCAACAAGCAAAAGGAGAGTTCCACAGCAAAGAAGGACCCTCAACCTAACAAGCAGAGCAACTGAGCTAATAAACCTCATTCTTGAGGCAGAAATTGCACTATGCAAGTAAATCAAATAAGAGCTGATAACACCACTGAGGAGGGAAAAGCTCAGGGGAGTGCTTAGGCAAGCCACCCTCCCCCACTTTGCAAGACTCGTACAGAGACCAGGACATGGACTCAAACTCCATGATCCAAGTACCGTCCAGCAATCCTATACTGTTTGCTGCCCAAATTGAAAATAAACTCCTCAATTATCCTTTCTGCTTTTGCAGATATCAGAGCACAGCACTATTCAACACTGGAGCAGACTAATACCTCCATGAAAAAAGATTTGCCAACCTCATGAAACCACCCACGGTCCAAAGCAATATCAAGAGAGTTGTCATGGCAGATAACAGAAGCACACCAGTCACCAAGGAAGCAAAACCCTTCTGTGCCCAAATATGAAACATACAGACTACCCTTAGTGGCCCAATAATACCAGCAAAAGCGCTCATGTCAACAGTAAAAATGTTGACAGTGACCATGTTGACTCAAAAATCAAAAACTACAATGTTTTTTTGCTAGTTGTGCTGCAGTAGTTTTAAACCCTATGGCAACAAGCCAAAAATAGTTCAGATCTAAACAAAAAACTCAGATTTTAAAAAATAGCTAATCTGTAAATGAAATTGAAATTAACCCAAATCTATTGTAAATTAATATAAATTCATTAAGTTTTGATTTTGTTTAAAGATTAGCTATTTTTGTTTAAATCTGAGTTCATTTTGTTTAGATCTGAACTATTTTAGCTTGTTGCCATAGGTTTTAAAACTACTGTAGCTTAATTCACATTTTTTAAAGAATTCAGGGGTGCAAACCCAGAAAACACAACAAAATTGTGGCATTTTGACACAATTTAATATTAAGTTAAATTAAAATTTCAATTTAACACAATTTTCCCTTTACGTTTAATAGTAAAAATTATTTTATTTATTAATTTTTTTTCACAATGTAAAAGTGTCAATGTTGACACTTTTTAAGCCAAACTATTTTTAATAATTAAACTGAAACATCCACAACAAAAAATTAAGTATGGATTTAAAAATATATTTTTTATTACATTAATATATTGAAAAAGACATTGTACATATAGCTGATTGCTGAAAAGTTCATGCTATAAATACGGCCAAGTTCCTTAGGTCAAAGTTCCTAAGGTCAAAAGTGTAAAAATTGAAAATGGGACCCCCAAAAAGTGCAAAAATTGAAACACTATGTAGGGTGCAAAAATCAAAAATATCAAAGATCAAAGTACAAAAATCAATTTTCCAGAGGTTAACTTTGAAGCAGAAAAAAATACAGTTTATAATATAAAACTGTATTTTTTGAAATATTTTTTAGATTAAAAAGACCCCAAGAAATTGAGTTCTGCAATAAAAAATATATACTAGATAATAAAAAATCCTTAAAATAGCTGTTTTTAAAAGAAAGTTTATTTTAGTTTTAAAAGCAAAATAGACTAGAATTTATATACAACTGTATTCAGTTAAATATAATATATGAAATTAAACAAAAAACTGCTTTATAAACTATAAGTTTAATAAAAAGGTTAATTTAATTTCCAGCTTATGTAAAGCTATAATAATACTTAAGTATAAGCAAAATAAAGGATTTTTCCTGCAAGATACACACATGATTTTAGGTAATTTGGTTAATTAGTGATCTTATTTAAATGATAAAAGTTATGGAAGTCTACCATAAAATAATATAAATTACATTACTTTCTTATTAAATATATACTATAAAATTTTATACTCAATAAAAGATATAGTCTTATATCTTATTTATAGGTCACAATATTCAAAGATATCAAGAATCTTCCACTTAAAAATCATAAAATGAAGACTTGAATGTTCTTATGTTAAAAACACTGTACTTCCACCAAAAATGATATAGATAGAGCAAATTTTTATACCAAAAAGAAACATTTTATACATCTATTTTACTCTAATACATATAGTAGAAGATATAGTAGAAGATAATTGAGGATAAGAAAAGGAGAAGAGAAGAAAAAACTTTCTTTTTTCTACTTAGTATCAGATTTTATATAATCCACCCTCTTGATAATGCAGAAATTTTTAAAAGTTTTTTGGCCCCCGGCACAGCCAAGGGGCCAAACAAACGTCTTTTTGAGGAGGAATGAGAGGTGGGAAAGGAGAAAATTCAAGAGATAAACCTTCAAAAAAACCCAAGAGCTTATTGCACTTTGGTTTAGGCACTTCAATTTCTGCACTTTGATTTGGGAACTTTGATTTTGTCCCCTGGAATAACATAGGGAAACATAGTACAATATTATATTAATTTAATTTTTTTTGAAATTGCCTCCAAAACACACTAATTTATTAATATTGAATAAAATAAAAAGCTACCAAAAAAACTTTATTTCTTTTTTATACATTTAAATATCAGGTCTTAAAAAATCTACATGAGGAATTTCAAAAGTTTTTATTAATTATTTAAAATTTTATAGGCTTATAAAAAGTGTGACTAAATCTAAAAAGTTGATTTTTGATTTCCTCACTTTTAATTTGAGGAACTTAATAAAACATAATGAATAAAATATTAATTTTTTGCAAAAATTTAATATTAAGTGGTCCTAGTTTTTTGGTACCTTTTTGGATTTCAATTTGACTACCTTTTGATTTCTGCACCCATTAAGAAACTATATGTAAATTTTTAAAGAAATTTTTATGTGACAAAATTTTATTTTTTAAAAAAGAAAGAGCTTATAATACTATTTTATATTAAGATTTGAACAAAATAAAAAATTGCCTAAAGTTAAAAAAGCTTTTT
>QTSX02005264.1:0-80000 GCA_014839935.2 Entomophthora muscae | reverse complement strand
TAATTTTAATTTTAATTTTAATTTTAATTTTAATTTTAATTTTAATTTTAATTTTAATTTTAATTTTAATTTTAATTTTAATTTTAATTTTAATTTTAATTTTAATTTTAATTTTAATTTTAATTTTAATTTTAATTTTAATTTTAATTTTTTAATTTTAATTTTAATTTTAATTTTAATTTTAATTTTAATTTTAATTTTAATTTTAATTTTTTAATTTTAATTTTAATTTTAATTTTTTAATTTTAATTTTAATTTTAATTTTAATTTTTTAATTTTAATTTTAATTTTAATTTTAATTTTAATTTTAATTTTAATTTTTTAATTTTAATTTTAATTTTAATTTTAATTTTAATTTTAATTTTAATTTTAATTTTAATTTTAATTTTAATTTTAATTTTAATTTTAATTTTAATTTTAATTTTAATTTTAATTTTTTAATTTTAATTTTAATTTTAATTTTAATTTTAATTTTAATTTTAATTTTAATTTTAATTTTAATTTTAATTTTAATTTTAATTTTAATTTTAATTTTAATTTTAATTTTAATTTTAATTTTAATTTTAATTTTAATTTTAATTTTAATTTTAATTTTAATTTTAATTTTAATTTTAATTTTAATTTTAATTTTAATTTTAACTTTAACTCTAATTTTAACCCTAACCCTAATCCTAACTCTAACCTTAACCCTAACCCTAACTCTAACTCTAACCCTAACTCCTAACCTTCTAACCCTAACCCTAACCCTAACCCTAACCTCTAACCCTAACCCTAACCCTAACCCTAACCCTAACCCTAACCCTAACCCTAACCCTAACCCTAACCCTAACCCTAACCCTAACCCTAACCCTAACCCTAACCCTAACCCTAACCCTAACCCTAACCCTAACCCTAACCCTAACCCTAACCCTAACCCTAACCCTAACCCTAACCCTAACCCTAACCCTAACCCTACTTTTTGAAACCCATTCTTTCACCCTCACCCTCTAAGCTTCCTTTCACGGCAAATCGCGACTTATATTATACTATTAAAAATAGCCCTAACTTTTTCAAAAATCAGAATTCAAGAAAAAACGTAGCTCCATTGAATTCTCCTTGAGATTTTGGTAAAGGGGGTAGGGGGTTTATGGGGTAGGGTCCCACATATGGGCCTATAGGCCCTAGATCCCCGGGGGGATCCAACGCGATAGCGTTCATGGTAGGCCCCATGGCGGCTCTGCCGCTACCCGATAGGGTTCTCATGGGGGAGGGGCCCCATGGCGGCTCTGCCGCTACCCGATAGGGTTCTCATGGGGGAGGGGCCCCATGGCGGCTCTGCCGCTACCCGATAGGGTTCTCATGGGGGAGGGGCCCCATGGCGGCTCTGCCGCGGAGACACCCTACTCCCCCTGCGAGCGAAGCGAGTGCCCGACCGGTAGGGAGGCATCTGTTTTCTAAGGACGTGGATACTTTATGCGAGCGAAGCGAGTGCCCGACCGAAGGGAGGCAGGATTTTAGATGGTCATGGATAAAATAGACCTAAGGTGCCACTAAATATAGAGACAAAGGTCCAAGGGGACACTTAATAAAGAGAGCCAAACAAAGGGGACACTTAATAAAGAGTGCCAAACAAAGGGGACACTTAATAAAGAGAGCCAAACAAAGGGGACACTTAATAAAGAGACAGAGACCAAAGGGAGGCAGGATTTTAGATGGTCATGGATAAAATAGACCTAAGGTGCCACTAAATATAGAGACAAAGGTCCAGGGGACACTTAATAAAGAGTGCCAAACAAAGGGGACACTTAATAAAGAGACAGAGACCAAAGGGAGGCAGGATTTTAGATGGCCATGGATAAAATAGACCTAAGGTGCCACTAAATATAGAGACAAAGGTCCAAGGGACACTTAATAAAGAGTGCCAAACAAAGGGGACACTTAATATAAAAATTACTGATTACTGCAACTTTGTCTCTTGTGTTGCTTCTATTACACTGATTACTCTATTATTTTCATTGATGCCTCTAGCTCAGCTATTTCAACTAAAATTCCTGACTTTAGACTATCACAATACTACATCAGAACCTTTGAATATTCTCACACCTGTGCTTTTCTCAGAGGTCACTTTGAGGCTGTTGTCCCTTTTCTGACGTCTTAGCTGACTGATGCTTATAAGGTTTACTTCTTGTGAACATTGCAATCAAAAAGTCTATGGTTAATGAGCTTAATGAGCTTGTACTTACCTTTCTTGCTTTTTGCTGTGCTTCTGCGCTTAAAATCTACCAGTGTAGTTGAGTCTGCTTGTCTTTTGATAGGCTCAACTCTCACCTTAGCTTTTGCATTAATACCCCTGAAGCTGTTACAAAAGTAAAAGTTTCAAAACCTCAGGCAGAGATTGAACCCACTGCTAGCCAACAGGCAGAGCTAGTGGCAAAGAGATATATTTGCACCTGGATTTTTGCTTTTTGAAGCAAATCCAGGTGCGGAACCACTCTCACCCTGGTGGCAGCTGCGGGGCTGTTCTGGGCCCCAAAAGTTATGCTCAAGCCTTGGTGGGTTTGGCTGGGCCTGGGCTGACTATTTTTAGCTTCCCAGTAAACTCATATCAAGCCCACCCTCTATTAAGTAATCCAGGGTCCCTAATTGAGGACTCTTTTTTAAATCAAGTTCTTTGGGCTCAGGAGAGCCTGTCAAGCCAGTTCTAAAATGATGATCAAATTAAAAAAACCTCATAACACCAGAAGTCAAACCTGCCAGAATCAATGATCAGTCAAGTCATGATGGACTACAAAAAGCCAATCAACTGTTTCTGAAACCCTCAAAAATAACTATAAAGCAGCCAATCAAACAGCAGTACCTGAGATGCCAAGCTTTTCTACACAGATAAGCATCAGAAAAATGCCTAGAGATACTTACATGTGAGTAAGTATATAAATCAGAAGCACTTGAAAAAGTTCTGTGTTGTTATCCTTACCAAATAAAGTTGTCTGAACCTTTGGTTTGCTAATCTGTTTTCATACCTATTTTTGATATTTTTCTATTTGCATACACCCAAGCGTCAGTGTGAGGCTTCTGTTCACCAGTTCCCAAGTGTGTCCTGGATTATAGCCAAGGACCGGCTGAAAGGAGTTATCATTCTCTAGTAAGGGAAAATGTATCTCAGAAATATGTATAGGAGTTAAAATAGGCTTTTTATTCACTCTCGAAGGAAGATCTCCTAGGAAACCTTCTGGTATATGGCCCGGGGGATCAAGGAAACAATATGAATTTGCCAATACTTGGAGCCCTTCAACAATATCTTGGACTCCTTGTACTTGGTCTTGGACTTCTGCACCTTAGTCTTGGATGTCTGCGCTTCAGTCTTAGGCTTTTGCATATTGGTCTTAGGCTCTTGTGTTTTTATCTTGGACTCCTGTGCAGTATGTTACTAGCTCTGGCTTCATACTCTTGGTTCTTTGCTCCTTATGTAGCTCTTGTGGCCTTTGTAATCCACTTCATCCAGTTCTTGAAGAGTTTCAGATAGCTCACCCTTTTATAACCTCTTGTTTTAGACCAAAAACCTCTCTTACAACTCTGGTTCTTCAAAGCTTAAACTATCCTTTTTTCTCCTTTTATAATATATTAAACCTTTAAACTTACTTCAGAGCAATGAAAACCCTAAATTTTTTGCTTCTGCTCCTCATTTTTTTGCTCTAATTCTTAAGTTAAAAGCTTTAAAACACTGATCAAATAGACTCTGGCTTGCAGCCAATCACATGCCTCAATTCAACGTTTTTGCCAAAAAGGTTTCCCCGGATGACCCGTCCTTGACCCTGGTTTGAATCCGAGGCTGTCTTGCTCTGGGTAAACAACTGCTCTGTGTTTCAAACAATTTTGCCGTAATTCCTGTCATGTTTTCCCGGTAAATCTTGAGTGCTTCCACACATGTTTTACTTAGGCAAATTTTGACCCCTCAATTTTACAACGTTTTTCTGTGTTTTTCTATGTCTTTCTCAACGTTTACAACTTTTAACCTGCTTGATGCTTGTCCTTTTGCCTTTCCTAGTTGTTCTTGGCAAAATTTGCTCTTTTGCTCTTACAGTTTCTCCATTCTTTTTTCAGCTTCTTTTTGGCTTAATTCCTCTTCAATTCTTTTTTTAAAATACCTATAGATCTAACAAACTATATGTTATTTTTTCTTTTTTTAATTATATGATCTTAAATTCTTTTTTAATCATAAACAGGCAGTATTTAATTATTATTTAACTGCTTTTTTATCCATTTCTCTCTCAAAAGACACCAAAATCAGCTCTTTCAGCCTCTGCATTCAGTCTGGCTAGTTTCTTTAGGTTAACTTCTAGTCCTGTACTCACATTCTCTCAGCTCTTTAGTCTTTTATCACAAACTTTTGGTCCTTTTTTATCCTGCTTTATGATCAGCTAGTCCTGCATTATAATCTTCTTGCCCTTCAACTTAACCTCACCTAGTTTTTTCACCAATTTTCACTAGAAACCTCCTTTGTTCTTTTACATACTGAATTATATTAGTTCATTAAATTCAATATGAATTAACAGTTCATCAACTAGCCTTCACTGTGATCAATCAGTCCCTTTTGCTAGTTTTCTCTGTTAATTTAGTGAACCACCTCGGTTCTTTATCTCAGCCCCCATTACCAGAACTTGTAGACCCAGGCATGAGTCTACATTGAACTGGTGTTTGACTGGGCCCTTGCAAGTGGTAATCTACTTAGGTCATTCAACCATAGATTAATATTTATGTGTTGTCTTTACTCACCCAGGTGATTAAGTCTGAGCTTTTAGTTGCAGAGTAATCAGCTCTACTTTACAGAGATCTGATCACACCAAGTTCTGCAGCTTGCTTTCCTAAGCAAACCATCTTGGTGACAACTTTGAGCAAATTTATGCCCTCTAATGCTTACTCTGGGTTTCCCCAAAGCTCCCATAGGGGCATAAACAAGGACATCCTACCAGTCCGTTAGGTAGGATGCTTGCTCACAGACCTCATGTAAGCGTATTAGGGTATGTAGAGCCCTTAAAACTCTTCCCCTTCCCTGACAGCCTGCGTTACCTGCCAGGGGTCCAAAACCTACTCTCTCTCAGACAGACAAAGTTCCCTGCTTGCTATCTCAGTCTTCATCTTTCCACAGCCACAGTTCTCTGCTAGATGAAAAACTATAGCCCAAAGTAGACAATTTTTTCTGCTGGGTGGAGGCAACATCTGCCCCTAGTAGTCCTATGTTAACTATCAGGTAGGCCTTACTTATCCTAGTAGACCATGTTACCTACTAGGCTCATCTTCAATGAACAACCAAACTTTTTTTTTGGCTAACATTAGCCTCGCATGCAAACCACAAAACATTTGAATTGCCACAGTCAGTACTCATTCACAGGGATAGATAGTCAGACTCCAGTTGACAAAACCAAATCCTTTGACTACTACTGTCCACCCAACACTCCATTTGGCCCTGTGCATTTCCTTAAGTGTCCCATTAATTCTGACCACAAACCCTGAACATTGGAAGACTTGCAGTGGTACACCCATCCAAACGCACCAAAGGAACTCTAAAAAATTGTCTGTGACGGCAAAGCAATCATCATCTATCCTTTGATCTTCAACAGGAAGTACATCAATCCTGCTGCCTACTTGGTCCCCATGAAACTGCTTCTGACACCCAAACCAACCATTTTAACCTTTCTTTCCCAGTTCTGATGCCACTGGCCAGAGTAGTCAATTTCTGGGAGTGTTTTACCTGGAGTTCACAGAATTGATTGACTCTGCCTTGCCAGCAGCTGGACCTTGGGCTGTGGCTGGGAAGGCCCTTTCCTACCTGGTAAAGTTAGGCCTCATCATCTGGTGGGCCATGCCAGTACCTGCTTTGACTTCTCCCTCACCTGCTGGAGCACCACAGTACTCTTGGTATCCTGACAATAGGGGCAGTGACCATGAGTTCCTTTAGTTGGAGGAAGTGTTGGTCTTGTAGCAGTGTCCAGATAATCTTGATTGTCTTGCCTGTAATGGCAGACAGGGGGGCTGTTAGGGCACCCCAGTCAGGGATGAACCTTTTTACATAGGCTATCATTTCAAGGAAGGTGTGGAGTTTGCTCTTATTTCTTGGGGCTGGCATTTTGGTTATAGCACGTATCTTGTCTGGATCTGGTTTGATTCTGTTCTTACTAATAATGTGACCAAGGAATGAAAGTTCTGCCAAGAAAAACTCACACTTTGAAGGTTTAGCAATCAATTAGTTATTTTCAATGGTGCAGAGGACTGCGTGGATGTCTTCCCAGTATTGCGTCAAGTTTGAGCTATAGATGATAATGTTGTCCAGGTAGATAATTACTTGTTTTCTGATGTGTTCTGTGAAGATCTCATTCATGAAAGTCACAAAGATGTTGGGAGAATTTTTCATATCAAAATTAAGGACAACATATTCAAAGGATCTGTACTTGGCTCTGAATGCAGTCTTTGGAATTTCTTTAGGTTTCACGCAAATTTGGTGGTAACCTGCTGTCAAATCAACTTTTGTGAAGATTTGGGACTCTCCCAGGGCATCAAAAAGGTCATCAATTAGGTGCAGGGGATATATTTTCTTAATTGTGACCTTGTTGAGCGCTCTATAGTTGGTGACCAGGCAGAGGCTTCCATCCTTCTTTGCCACAAAAAAGACAGCGTCACCAAAAGATGACTTTGATGGCTGTATGAGTCCTTTTTTGAGCGCTTTGTCAAGGTAAGCTTTTAGGATGTTGTCTTCTTGTGGTGTGAGGCAGTAGATAGATTTTGCTTTAGTTACATTCTCTTTTAGGTTGATTTTGTTTTGTATACCCAAATCAGGGGGTAACCCGGGTAGTGTCTCTTGGAATATAGAGGGGAATTCACTGACTAGCTGGTCTCTAATGGAGGCCTGTTTGTGTCAAGCTCCCGTGTTTTTGAAGTAGATAACCTCATATGTACAGGTGCTCTAATTGATTTTGCTAGGGTCAGTTTCTTTTTCTATTTCCATGATTTTCACAAATACATGGTCCCTCATAAGCTTATCAAGGTGAGTTAGGTAAACATGGTGATGCACTTCTCCTTGTTGTATGGTGAGGGTAGCACTATCCTAGTCAATGTGAGGCTTGGTCTTTCTCATCCAATCCAGGCCAATTATAAGATCATACTTGGGGATTGGTATGCTTGGGCCACTGAGCGTGGTTAGCACGTCTCCAATTTGGGCGCAGAAAGGTTTAGCCTCTAGAGTGACTGGTGTGCTTCTGTTGTCTGCCATGATAACTCTCCTGATCTTGCTTTAAACGGCTGGCAGTTTCATGAGGTCAGCAAATTTTTTGTCAACTAGGGACTGGTCTGCTCCAGTGTCAAATAGTGCAGTGCCTGATATTTGCAAAAACAGAAAGGATAAATGAGGAGTTTATTTTCAGTTTGGGCAGCAAACAGTAGAGGGTTGCTGAAGGGTACTTGGATCATGGTAATTGAATCCACATCTTGGTCCCTGTACAAGTCTTGTAGGTTGAGGGAGGGTGTCTCGCCTAAGCACTCCCTTGAGCTTTTCCCTCCTTGTTGGTATCTTTGGTGCTTGTCTTGTTGGCTTGTGTAATGTGATTCCCAGTTCAAGGATGGGTGTTGTTGGCTCGTTTGCTCTGCTTATTGGGCCAAGGATCCTTCTTGGCTGAAGGGCTCTCTTTGCGCTTGTTGGTTGCATTTAGATTGTCAGATTTTTGAGCTGTGTGTTTTTCCTCCAAGAACACATCTTCAAGGTTCTTGCAGTGGGTCATGTCTGTGAGAGGGGGGACTAAACTAACTAAGTTTGGCTCACATCCCGGCAAAACAAACCATCAGGATGTTACCCAGTGAAGGACTGAGACAACAGCTCTAAGGGGGAGACCAGAGGGAGGACACTGGGGACAACTGTGGGAGTATGAGTTCAATTCCATCAACACCAGGCCAGTGATCAACCAAGGAGCACAAGAGGAAGTGGGAGGGGACACCTCAAGAGCCTCAAGGGGGACTGAATTGCTCTTTCTCAGGCTGGAGAGTGAAGGCATTGACGCTCTCTCTCTCTCTTTGGAGGAGGGCAAGGTAGAGTCAATGACATCCAAGTCTAGGTCATCACATGTCAAACTTTTCACCACAGCCTCTCTAGAGAGGAGGAGACTACTAGGAAAATTCAGGAGGCTGAAAGGATCTTCACCCACAATCCAGGCAGAGGAGGAGATTTTTATCCACAAGTCTGGCAAGGTGGACCACAGAAGCAATAAAAAGGGCACCAAGGAAAACACCACAAATTTTACAGCTGGGAGTGTTGTGTTTGGCTCCAGGGGACAACATCCTGGAGGACACAGCAGGAAATCTTTATAACAAAAGATTTGAGGTTCAAAGCTAGCCTTGGGTTAGCCTTCAGGGCAAAATTAAGGGCACATACCTTAATTTCCTGGAAAACAAGATTTAAAAGTCCTTTTGGCAGAAAGGTCAGGAAAAAGCTTGAAGATTATTAAAGCCAACGCAAATGTGGATAAACTTGTCTTTATTAGGAGTAATAATTCTACTTTAAATAGTAGACAAGGGACGGGGATCACACATTAGGAAGACAGAGTGGATGAGGGGGTCACATTGGGATGAGGTCATACCAGGATTAATCACAGACAGGTACAATAATATGGAATGGGTGGATATTGAACCAGACCCATTTGCAGAGGGCAAGGAATTTCTGAACTCAAAGGCAAACCCAGCTAAATCTTTGCAAATATCAATATTCAAAGGCCATATCAAAATAGCATTAATTGTGCGCTTTACAACAGGGAGTATCATGGCTGTGATGCTTACAAGATTTGGAGGAGAAAGGTATTGTTTTTTGAAGTAATAACAATAAATTTTATGTTAGCAGGGATAACTATAAGCAAAGACCAAGCAGGAGCACCAGGGGGTGATTGGGAAGGCTTGGACGTGAACTCAGATGCCTTGGGTTGATTAAGAAACAGAAGCAGGTTTGAAAGTGGGAGATTCAACAAAAATTCAAGAATAAAGTAAGATTTATATACTAATTTAATTGAAATTTCAAGTTCAAAGATGACTTTCAAAAGCAAAACAAACAGGCTACTATGCGCCAGAGCTTCTTTGGAAGATCTCAGAAGAGATGCCAGGTTTGAACCAGGACAATATAAGGTAAGTTTTAAGAGAGCGACTAACACTTTAATCTATAGATAATAGAAACTCAAAACAGAGTTTCCAAAAAAGGCTATAATTTTAAAAGAAAGTGCAACAAGTTCAGAACTTTAGTAAATTGAACAATAGACAAGCAGGGGACTGAAAGTCCCCTTGCTGTGTTAAAAGGAGTGGGTTGCAAGAAAATAAAATCACATGACATTTGGCTCTGGATCTAATTGGCTGGAAGAGAAATTTTGCTGGGCAGGGCCAGGGGGACTGGAAAGTTTCACCCTAATTTCTATGGTCTCATCTGATTGGCTAGAAGAATTCCCAGGCATTTGGAGTTTACTTGAGTTTTTGAGTGTCAATGTGGCAACCTTTGATTGGCTAGCTCTGATAGTTTTTAAAAGTGGGCAACACCAGGCCAACAAGTAGTCTAAATTAACCAATGTTTCTTTCCAGGAGAGAGCAATCAAGAGCAATGGATCTGTGGGATAGGCTAGCACAAACCTCTCATCAACTGTGTGTGCTAAATCCTCTAAAAAATGAAGGGGTTTGGCTGACATTTTTGGACCTTTCTTGATGCGGCAGGGGAATATTGTGCAATCCAATGCCAGGGGTGCAGTGAATTTACAATATCAAACTGACGTCTAATGTGTGTGAGGAGGCCATTGTAGAAATCCAAACATGGTCCAGGTTCATCAAAGTTGATGGTATTAGGTGTGTGGTCATGTGTGTCTTCATATGCAGCAATGTACCCCTCAATTGTTCCTGTCATCTTGAAGGTTTGGAGTTCTATCATAATCACCAAATTGGAATCCTTCATGGAGAACTTTTTTAGGAATGCAGCTTCAAATAACTCCCAGTTTTCCTTTTGATTGGGGTGCTGGGTCAGCCACTTGCTTACAAAACATGATGTGGTTTCAGTGATGCAAAGGGCAATCTCTCTGACCCAGAGTCTTTGAGAGTAATCCACTTGCTCAAACTTGCTCTGTGTACTTTTGATCCAGAGAGAGGTGTTTTCCTGATGTAGTCCTGCAAAAGCGCCAATTTTGGCTGTACACAGGCGCTGGAATACAATATTAGGTATTTCAGGCTACTTTGGTCCTGTTGTGGTTGGCGCTGAGGGTAACAGTCTGCAAGCTTTGAGAGTGTTGTACTGTTTAATGGGTATGTTGAGGGTCTGGATGTACAAGTATTATGGCTATTGCCATCACACCTAACATCCAGTCATTGCCCAATTTAGTGCCTTTCCAATATACCATTTGACATACCAGAAATGGCAACAAACCAATATCACATGACTGTCCAGGTATCCAGCGACTTAAACTCATCCAGCACATGACCAGCCCTTGGGTTTGATACAACTAAAATCCCCACCACAGCTAAAGCTATATAAGTCTAAAGTATTATCCAATAAAATATACTTTTTCTCTTCCTAATTCCATATTCAAAGCTTCCCCAAAAGGCGCACCTTATCACTGGTAGTACTACAGTTTTTGACCACACCAATGAAAGAGAAAATGACTGAACAGAACCTGCCCACCTTTGCCCACGTACTCAATCAGGCCACATCCCAAGATACCTGGAAAAGGTACTTCTTCTCCCACAACATTGATGAAGATATTCCTAGTGGATGTACTGTATTTGAAGGACTGGTCATGCCCAAAGCATGTGCCAAGATAATTCAATACAGTTGCTTTCTACAACCACAAACAAACACACAACCACCTATCACAGGCAAAGTCACCAACACCAAGTACATTGGTATTGACAAGTTCTTTGTTAAAAACAAAGAAAACGTCATCAACTGGCTAGATCACTCAGCTGCAAAACTCCGCGCCAGCCGCATTTCCCACACAAAAAATGGGTCCAAGAAGCCAGCAAGTGCCTATACAAGGCCGCAGCTAACTGGTTTGCCACCTGGATTAGCTCACAAACTGACAACCAGCTTGACAACTGGGAAGAGTTCAAAGCTGACATCACCCACAATTTCCGCATCACTGAATCTCTCCAAGACATTGCAATACAGCTCAGTGATCTTCCTCAGAAAACCACTATCACAGCTTACACCAATGAATTTGAGGAAATAAGCTGTAAAATTCAAAACCCAGCACAAGCTGACAACGTACACACTAGAGCAACATTCATCAATATAATGAAACCCTCTGTTGCTGCCCTCATCTGCCCAGAGGCTAACACCTCCATGCCCGCGCTCATTGCAGAAGCCAAACATGCGGAAAAATGCACAAACATGAAATATGCCACATGCAACGGCAACCGCTCCTCAAACAACAATGGCAGAGACAACTCTAATAGCAACAAGCGCCAGAACACCAATCATAGCAACAGCAACTCCAATTGTAACAATGGCAATTGTAGCCAAAGCGCAAACTGCTCCTGTCCCAAGAAAGAGGACACCACCAAAGTTAACAACGCTGAAATAGCAACCCACTATGAATCTGACCCCACATTCTCTGAGCTCAAAGGTCTCAAAACAGATGAACAGGGAAAAAAGGAAGGGGAACAGGCCTAAGTGCCCCTGTCCCCCCCAACACAACAAGAAGAAGTACCAAGGCACAAACTTTGCTGCTTGCATCCCATGTGTCCTGCAATCCCTCATTTTTATGAACATAAAAATTAAAGATTACTCACAACTTCTTGTCTATCCATGCACTTACAAATCTCATAAACATAAAATTTTATTTGACTCTGCTGCACAACACACTATGGTTAGCAAACCTTTTGTAACCAAGTACAAAATACCAGTTGTCAAGTCCAACTTCAAATACGCCAGAATAGCAGATAAATCAAAGGTTCTACTCAAAGGCAAAACAACTCCCTTCAGAATTGACCTCCAAGGCATACAAACGTCCATCAAAGGACTTGTCATGAACAACATAAACTACAACATTGTAGCAGGCATGAACTGCTTCACCCAAGTGGATCCCAGCGTATTTTGGAAAACAAAAACCATGACAATAAAACACAATGAAGTCAATTTCAACATTTTCAAAGAACCCACCAGCCTCATTCTAAGAGACACAGTATTTGTCCAAGTCATAAATCAAGATGACTCTGAACATCTAACCAAATACAGTACCCTCCACATAATGAGGTACTTCAAATTTAATAATATAAAAACACAAAAGATCCAATGCCCAGGACTCGTGGCACTTCTAAATGAATACACTCATGTATTCAAGGAAGAACTCACAGAGTTACCCCTCAAATGGGAGGTCAAACATGGCATCAACTTATGCAAAGCCATGCCCAAACCTGCACCCCTCTACAGAATCTCTCCCATGGAGACCCAAACACTTAAAGCCCACATCAAGGACAACCTAGCCAAAGGATTCATTTGTCTGTATGAATCCCTGTGGGAGGCAGTGGTTTTCTTTGTAAAGAAGAAAGAAGGATATCTTTGCTTAGTTACTGACTACAGAGCACTAAACGCAAGTACAGTAAAAAAGAAATACCCACTTCCCCTAATAGAAGACCTATTTGCAAGGCTCTTCAGAGCAAAAATTTTCTCAAAAATTGACCTCACATCTGGTTATAACCAAGTTGAAGTTAAAGAGAAAGACATACCAAAGACTGTGTTCCGCACGCAATTTGGGTTATTTGAATGTAAAGTAATGAATTTTGGGATGACAAAAGCCTCAGTGCATTTGTCACCATGATAAACCAGGCGCTAAATGGACTCTTGAACACATTATGTTACCTCAACAACATCATCATATTTTCAAAAAAAGAGAAACACCTCACGTATGTCTGCAAGACACTCAATCAACTTGCAAAGCACAAACTATACGCTAAGCCTAGTAAGCGCCAATTTATTAAAAAGGAACTCCTGTACTTGGGCCACATTGTCTCTGACAGTGGCATCAAAGCAGACCCAGATAAAATAAAAGCCATAAATAACATGCAACGCCCCACCTCTGTGAAACAATTAAGATGCTTTCTTGGTATGGTAGCTTACCTAAGGAAGTACATCAAAGACTGCGGAAAACTAACTGCACCAATTAAAGACCTAACTAAAGGCAATTCCAAAAAGAAATTCATCTGGACTCCAGAATGCAACAAGAATTTCCAGCTATAAAACAAGCTTTGATTGAAGCACCAATCTTGCAATACCCTAATAACAACAGGTGCTACGAGCTTGAGTCAGACACTAGTGACACCGCCATTGGTGCAGTCTTACACATCTGCCAGCCAGAGCAGCAAGACTTCCTGCCAGTATGTTACAAAAGCAGAAAACTAACCAACACTGAGAAGAGATACCCAATACACAATAAGGAATTGCTAGCAATATATCACACATGCAAGAAATGGAGATGTTATCTCAAAAGACACTTAAACTTCCAAGTGCTAACTGACCACAAATCCTTAATCTATTTCAAAACTCAGAACACACTTGCACAGCGCCAAGCCAAATGAATGTTCTTGCTGGAACAGCTTAACCTGGCCATCCAATACAAAAAGGGGGCAGAGCTGGTCACAGCCAATGCTCTCTCTAGGCTATGCCAGCCAAGAGAGGATCACCCTGACCACCTGGACCCTGACTGGCCCAACCTATACAACATTGAGTACAAGACAAAAGGAAAGGATCTCTTTACGCACCAGCTAACTCATGATACACTAGTAAGGAATGAAAAATATTTCCACACATCAAATGGCACAGTATACCAAATTATCAAGGATAAACACATTCCATACATTCCACTCGCACAAAGAGTTGACACTATACTAAGACACCACCGTCTGCTAGGACACACAAAGGCTAATAACCTATATCTCACATTAAAAGAGATAGTATGGTGGCCCAACCTGAAGCAAGACATAATTGATGTTCTAAAGAAGTGCACAGTGTGTGAAAAATACGCCAGCACCAAGGCGCCACAGCCAACAGTCAACCCAGTACCTGCCCCCAAACCATTTAAGGTTTGGGGACTAGACATAGTGGGGCCCTTCCTGGAAACCAAAACAAATCAATGTTTCCTAATTGTAGCCATTAACTTTGCCACACATTGGCCCATCTGCTGGGCAACAAAAGATCACAAGGCAGAAACAATAAATTGATTCATCAATAAAGCAATCATAGCAGACTACGGCACTCCAGACTACATCATAACAGATGGAGCAAAATAGTTAACAGGCCACGTAGTAAACAACAATCTAAAAACAAAGAACATCAAACACTCCACAACCTCGCCCTACAGGCCACAGGCCAACAGCAGAGTTGAACACCTGAACAGCAGCCTCATCAGAACCCTGGAGAAAATAATGAATAGCAAAGCCAAAGACACATGGCCACTCTATGTGAAACATGCATTACTAGTATCCCGGGTTTGTACCAATCAAGGGACAGGCTACTAATCATTTGAACTAACATACAGGTACAAGCCAGAAATAGTCACTCACAATAATCAACCGTATGTGAAGATCCCCCTGGGAAAACCTCTCACAGTAGAACAGAAATCAGCTCTACAACACATATGCCTCAAAGCCAAACTGGCAGAAACAAAGAGACTCAAAACCCAAAAGGTAACCTCAACAGAGGACTCACTCCCCATCAACCCCCCCCCGTCTGGGTCCTAGCTGGGAACAGAAAGAAGCTAGACTCAGTACACAGAGAACCAGAAAGGATCATCAGATACCGACCAGACAGGAACACCTACCTGGTTAAGTTCCAGGGTGCCAAAGAGCCCATCATCAAAAAGTATCACAGATCTTGCCTCTGCCCTAGCAAAGGAGAAAACTTGACCCAGTTGGTGCCCACTAGTAAACAACTCCAGGAACATCAGGCGGCAGCCGTCAAGACAAAGCCCCCTCCTGATGTACCTGAGTAACCCCTTAAAAGAGGAGTGTGTTGAGAGTCTGTATGTACAAGTATTCCAGCTATTGCCATCACACCTAACATTCAGGCATTGCCTGATTTGGTGCCTTTTCAATATATCATTTGACATACCAGAAATGGAAACAAATCAATATCACATGACTGTCCAGGTATCCAGCAACTCAAACCCATCCAGCACATGACCAGCCCCTGGGTTTGATCCAACTAAAATCCCCACCACAGCAAAAGCTATATAAGTCTAAAGTATTATCCAATAAAATATACTTCTTCTCTTCCTAATTCTATATTTGAAGCTTCCCCAAAAGGCACACCTTATCAGGTACAAGGACGTTGTTGTAGATAACAAGGCCTGCAGGAACGTCTTGTCCTTCTTTGTAATCTCTCCAGCTGTTAGAGAGACCATTGCTTGGGTCTATTTCTTAGGAGGAATTTTTTTCTTTGACTTGGGTAGGTATGGATAACCTACCTGTGCTATCACTGTCGTGTATATACTTCTGGGAAGTATAATAAACAAGATAAGGGAAAGATTTAAGAAGAGAATGATACTTTATTGGATATGAATATAGAATAATATATAGTATCATGACAAGCCACATACTGTCCAAGTACGTCATGAGGCTTATCTGAGTAATGTTCCTCTTAGATTACAAGGCTTATTCAAGTTGTGTTCTGCTTAGGATCTGGATTGGTTGATCCCCATAATAGATGGTCGACTGATGATGGTGCCACCAGTTTACTGGCTGGTCGGTGAACCATTTGGTGATCTACTTGGGGTGTTAATTCTTCAAGAGAGAGTAATTGAAGATGTTGCAACAAGGGTTTGACCCTGGTTCCATACTTTGGGGGTTGAGTAAGACAAAATTGCCATTCCTGACAGTATATAAGACATAAATTTGATTTTGTCAATGGAAAATTATAACCTGAATTCAAATATGCTGGGCCAACATATTTTTCTGAATTAATCAACTGGACATAATTTTTTATTCCGCGTTATAAAAATATGCCGCAGGATAAAAATACTTTATTGGGCTAGTGATTTGGTAAAATGATATAACAATCACAAATCTTTAAATATGGGTTGTAGATTCTCAGCAACGAAATTAAAACCCAAAATTAAGATAAACACTATATTTTATCTTTTTAATACAATGGGACAATTTTTTGATAACATTAAATTCAAAAAATTACACTGATTATTATAGGACAAATTTTTTGAGTCTGATATTTAAATTAGTTAATGAATTAATTAATGAATTAATTAATGAATTAATTAATGAATTAATTAATGAATTAAAAATTGACTAGTAAAATAGTTGGGAGGGTGATGCGCTCCACTACATAGAGTACAAAATTGTGCACGGGAGTTGGGTTTGATTGATTTAGAAACAATTTGGCAGTTTATAAGATAAACGTTGTCAGGAAAAAATGTAAAAATTAATAGGTTAATTAAACAATCTCCATTATGTAGCTTCTTTCAGTCAGATGTCTTTCCTTTTTATCGCAAAAAAATCATCCGAGTCAAAAACAATAAATGTTTAGCTGATATCCAGCACCAAATTGAATAGGAGTATGATTTAATCTTTTAATTATGGAAATAAAGATAACTAATCAGCCAATGGAGGGAAATGGAGAAGGTGGACATGCTCGTCCCAAGCACATGTAGCGATGTGATTAGGCAGATAAAGATTGAAATCGACACCAAGAACAAATTCACCATGACCATCATGGACATGCACAAGAGGATCAACCCCAGCACGTCCAAGATCCCAAAGGCGCACCGTCATATCATACGAAGCAGAAGCAATTATACCAGCATGATGAGGAGAGCATTTGACTCTCCTGACAGCAAATTGATGCCCAACCAGGTGTGATACAGGCATTCTAGGTTGTCTCAGGTCCCACACTTTAATAGATTGGTCTGCAGAACCTGTAACCAATTCCCCCTGGCGATATTTGTTCCAATCCATGCTTAAGATTTCATGATCATGCGCTGGAACAGTCATGGTAGATCGCGGGCTTTTAACATCCCATACTTTTAATGTGTGATCTCCCGATACCGAAGCAAAGACATCTGCGTCATGGGGAGACCAGTCAGCACTGTAAACACAGTCGACATGCTCCTTAAAAGTCAGAATAGAGGTTGCTCGCTCAGGCCCCCACTAAATCAAGTCAGCATATAAAATCTTACAATACTTACAAGCTTAATGCTTTGATCCCAAGATGACGACAAGAATATGTCTTTTTTGACGAGATTCCAGCTGACGCCAAACACTTCGCGCTCGTGTTCAGCCCAGTTCATGACTGGAAAATCCTAATGCCGTTAAAAAATTAACACTTTCTAAGGTACACTTAAAGTTGCATCCCACAGCTTGATGGAGCCATCACCACTTCCAGTCACCAGCTGATTCTCATTGATTTCGCTCCAACAGAGATCGAAAAGGCCATCCTGTGTATCGAAACTACCCACCATTGTTAATTGAAGAACCAAAAATTTTAGCAGCCTTACACTTTTTCCACGACAACTCCTTGAGGGGAATCGGCAAGAAGCCACAACCGCCCATTTCCGACAAGCCCATAATTTGATGAAGAAGCAACTGCAAGACGATGTTCGAAGAATGGATTGAATTGCACCTACCTGTTAACCTCACGCTAAAATGCAACTTACTGAATACCCATTAAATCCCTCTGTTCGGAATTGTTTGACTAGAGGAGGTTGCTGCATGATATCTAACAACTGTTAGGTTAATTATTTCATAAAAAACTAAATTTGATTGGCTCCCTAAGTGTGCTGAGATAAAATTCAAGCTTCGTTATAGCTCTTTATTCACATATTTTAATGCTAGGTATTAGTCTAAGAATTCTACAGTCTCTTACACGTCGGAATAGATCAGAAACCTTCATTATTTAATTTTATAAATCACTTGAAAATATTTGCAATGCCTTTTAAATTGAGGATATAAGTTTGAGTTTGCCAATGCTATCTCGCTTAAGCTGTAGATGTAAAAACCAGCAAGAGCAATAATCAGCATAAAAGTCTATTCTTTTAACATATCAAAACATTCTCCGTATATTTTGTATCACTGGATCAATAGTCCCTGGGTTTACAATTACTGTATCAGGAGAAGTGATAGATACATATACTCCAGTCTACTTAATAAAAATGCGACTGTTAGGCTCCAGGAAAATTCGTATAAAGTAAGCTTTCGCATATCAAGATTAGAAGCAATGTTTTTTTAAATCGATAGATTTTCGGCAAACATAAATTATATAAATAATACAAGATAAGCGTGAAAACTGATAAAACAAACGGCATGAAAATGAAGTGATTTAAACATAAAGAGACGGTAAACTGCTCTATCTTCGCCAAACACCTATGCAAAGATGTTTGTATTCATTTTCGTTTGAAAAACATCCTGCTAGCAATTGTATTACCAAATGATGATCTCGAAGTCAAGGGTTGAAACACAGCAGGAATTCAAGATACGGTTTTAAAATAGACTTATATTGTAGTAAATTTAGAGTTAAGAGCTCCAGACAATAAGATCTTTACTAAGGATGCTTTAAAAGAAGCATTAAAAGCATTCGTGGACTGTGCATTCAGTTAAAATTATAAGCTTTCAAGGGGATGACTTGTAGTAAATATATAAAGCGAACTTAAGGATGAATCACTTACCTTTACTTTAGTCAGGTATCTAATTTTTTATTCAAATTTTGATGAACTGAATAATAACCAGGCTTGGGTTAATGTGTTGTAGTGACTGACAATACAACTTGATTATCGTAGGGAGATAAAGTTGAGAGCAGTCATCGACATGACATTTTAATTTGAAAATCAAATTTAATAAAATCTATATCAAATTTGGCTCTGAACAAGAAACAGTGGAACCTTGGTTTTAATCATTTAAACTTCCTGTACCACTTAGAATTTAGATGACTGAAAATATATTGAGCGCTGTTGTAGTGAATTTTGATTGGCTACAAATATTCAAAATTCATTCCAGTCAGCTCGAATCAAAGTTTTGCAACTGGCTTATATTTTCGCTTCCTTGACCCCCAATAAATCATCTTTATCTCCTTCAGTACACTTTTTAGTACTTGTTGTAACTGATCCGCAGAGTCAGGTGCTGCTGAAGTTTGCCCTCGTATCCCCTTTTTATATTTCTGTTGAATATTCAATATCTGTTGTTCACTACAACACCCTTCTTATTTAATTTAAATAAAACTAAATAGCTTTATTTTAATGTTGTGACACTGTTTTTTCTATAGACTCAATTAAACAAGCAACTGCTTGATCATACAGTTTATATAGGGATCCCAATCTCAGAAAATATGCAAATGTAACTGCTAGCCCACAACTATTCCACTCAGCTAAGGATACTTTAACTACATTTAACCAACAAAATTTTGTTCTTGTTTGAAATACAATTAATCATTCTTCATCTTTAGATTTTTTGATTTAAGAAACTGCATCAAACTAAAAATATAAAGTCCACCTTAGTAAAAAAATAAATGTTTACCTATAAAATCTCTTTATTTTACTTTCCTGTTTTTGTTTCAGCTTTGATTTTATAACTTTGTGAAAATCAGCAATATTGCTCTGGTAAAGTAAAAAATTCAATTGTAGGTATATATTAGCTTAATAAGATAAAAGCTCAACAATATTCAGCAGTAAAGGCCATTGATCTGATGAGAATATCTTTGATGACCTTAAGTTTATTAATCTTAATTGTTGAAATTGTTGCTAAGCCATGATGGCAATTATGATGAAGCCTGCAGATAAATTCCAACAATCACCCTTTAGAAAATAACAATATAAAAATATATATAAGACTGACAGTGTATCATTGACCATTGTAGTAAAGTAGTCTAATCACAAGTGCTGTCTACAAAATACCCCAAGTGCCACCACATCGCTTAAGAAAAACTTCAGGCACTACCTAGCAAATATTTTGAGTGTCAAGATGCCAAAGTAATTTAGCATTGGGGGCCGCTGTGGCGCCTGGTTCAAACCCTCAAATTATCAAATTCCTCAATTAAATCATATTACTAAGCAATAAAAATGAATACACATGAATAGTAGTAAGTTGTGATCCTGATTCCGTCTACATTCACGCCAGCAAGAGTCATCTGTGCTGGGTAAAGATTGGTGAATTATAATTGTTGATATTGGCTAGGTACCAAACCTGGAATACAATTATTCTAAAAATAAGTTCATGCTAGAATGTATTAAAAAACATTGCTAGCAGCTGTAAGGTCTGAAGGCTTGGGGTAAATTATTATAGACTAAGACCTTTAAACCAAGAATGTTTATATTTGTCAAGTATAAAAAGGTGGGCAAAGTTTGCAATAATAACTGCATTAAGGCTTCTAAGAGCTTATATGAAGTGAAGTAAGGACTAAGGCAATTTATTAAACCTAAGAAAACAAAATAAAGACCAGTCTTAATGACTGACAATTTAGTTAAAAAGTCAAATTCTAAGTCTGGAATGTGATCAGCACTAGCTGATGGATTGAACTATCAACAATTAAAGTGTGGGTACCACTATAAAAATTGCCTAACTGATGAAAGATATAATCAAATGAAATCATGAAACTAGGATGAAAAGATACAAGAATAAAGACTATAGAGGAAACACAAAATAAGCTTCAAAACATGAATCTAACCGTTAATATAGATTAAATTAGCCAGTAAAAGTAAGGGAATGAAGGAGGGAGATGATTGAAGGATAAATTGTTGTGATTATGAACCAAGGGGAGGATAAAAAAAAGTTGATGTCCTTGAAAGATACTAGCAGCAATTAATAATGAAGGAGGATCCTGACAGCAGCCAAGAGACAATCTCTCAGAAAGGTATAAGAACAACAACAGTGACAAAAAAAATGGCATCTTATATCTGGCAGGTTCTTCTGCATGGTCAGAAGCCATTGTTTACACATGACTATCTATTTTCTTTCCCCAGTTCTCCTGACACAAGCACTAATCATATCCTCATATATGATAATGCAAGAATTGAGTGTCATGTGACTTAAAAACTTCGAAGATATGAGTCACCCTGATATCCCAAGTGTGACATGGATCCAGGATGAGATGAGTGGTTGGTTGTTATTATTATGTCTCTGACAAAGACAAGGCAAGGAGATCTGGGGCACACCAAAATGGAATTTTGTGTGGTTTGAATCTACCTTAATAAAACCTTAAAAATATATAGATCATAGTAGTGATTGTTCGGTTTGATTTTTTAAGCAAACCTTTTAAAATGAGAAATCCACAGCTCTAGTCTTTTTAAAACTGAAATTAAGTGAAGTCACAAGCTTTAAAAATGTGCATTAATTTTAAAGTTAAAATTATTTCAGGCTTTTTGACAAAAAAATTCTATAAAAACATTCAAGCTATAAACTGCAAGAGATTAGTTTTAAACAAAAGCATTTTAAATTAAAATCAACTCAAGGTTATCTAAATGTAGCATACTTTGCAACTCGTTTTTTTGGCTAGAAGGCTACGCAGCATAAAATTAGAATACTATAGTTTTGGGAAAATTCTATAGTTGCTTTAGATTCATATGGAGAGTAAAGCTAACTTGGATCTATGAAGAACTCTATAACATGACAATGTAAATCAAGAATCATTTGATTTTAGATCCTTGGATGATAGATCCTTGGATGAGTGACGTCGTTTGGATGCAGCAATCATTTCTCTATGTAAAGTCAAAGGTCAGCAGAAGTTTAAAAGCATAGATTAAGAATAACCCGTGCTTATACAAGCAGGCCTTACTTTTTCTTTTTCTGATCACGTAGGACAGATTTAGGTTGAGCAATAATGTCATCACGCTCAGTGGGCTTTCGCTTAAGCTTCTTTTTAGCATCTTGACTATTACAATGTTATGATTTTGCTTGTATTTTAAATTACCTGGGCTTTTTAAGTTTAAGCATCCAATCAGGAACAGAGCAACCCGATTGAGCCATGACATTTGCAACACTTGCTATTGTTAATTGACTAACATCCTAAAATAAATACCTGCGGAGATATTCAGCATCTACATCAGTAAAGAAAGTCACAGCTCGGCCAGGGCGTCCTGCGCGACCAGTACGCCCAATTCTATGGACATATGACTGTATCGTTTGAGGAAAATCGTAGTTGATGACGAGGTTCACACCACGGAAATCTAAGCCACGGGCGAGGATATCTGTTGCGATCAAAATCCAAACATCTCCTTGACGAAATCTGGCAAGAACTGAGTCACGGTGGCTCTGAGGCCGATCAGAGTGGATCACGTCGACATGAAGATTGTCATAAACAAGCTCCTTATACAGCTGCTGGGCTCTTTCAACTGACTGGACAAAGATAATAGCGGGCGGAAGGAGCCCCTTGCGAATTATATTTCGGAGAGCAATAACCTTTCCAGATTCCTGGCCAGCATACAACAACTCTTGCTGGATAAGCTCAGTTGCACCATCTCTTTAAAAATCAGTTTAGAACAAAAAGCTTCGTTACTTTGTCCCATGAATGACGCGAATAACGTCATTCATAATTGAAGATGCCAAGGTTTCAACACCTGAGGGGATCGTTGCGCTGAACAAAGCCTTGCGTAAAGAAGAGGAGGTACATGCTGCAATGATATCATCTACCTGTTCAATAAAGCCCATTTCGAAAAGTTTATCGGCTTCATCAAGAACTAATTGTGTAACTCTGTAAATTAGTTCCCGAAACAAAGACACTATACTTGGTGAGATCTATCTTCTTTTCTTTAATGGCATGGACAAGGCGCAATGGAGTTGTGATCAACACGTCGAACTTGGGACGATATTCTGCAGGCTGATTAAGAGCTGCGGCTGTGGCTTTGGTCAGATGTTGAATGCGAAAATTTGTGCCCGTGGCTAGTCTTTGGAATTGATTATGGATCTATTTTAAGATAAACGCCTTTTTTAATACTTACTTGAAGGGCTAGTTCTCGGGTTGGAGATACTACAAGCGCGCGATATCCCTCTTTTGATGGAACTTTGAGATTCATGAGGGTAGGAATTGCAAATGCCATCGTTTTTCCTGTGCCAGTTGGAGCGCAAGCAAGGATATCTCTATTCTATTTTAAAAGCTCAGTTAAAAATTAAAATAATATTTACCTCAAGAATAATCGGGATAGCCTGCATTTGTATGGGTGTTAATTCTGAATAAGGAAGCTCTTTCAGATTTTTTTGGAGCTTGGAAATATCCGTCCTATTAGATGGTGTTTAGCCAAGTATGTATTATAATCGCTTCTAAATTCAAAGTGAAGAGATAATGATCTAAAAGATATAAAGCCCTAATATAAATGTATCAATCAAATATAAAATGTTCAAAAGATTTGCCCAAGGAACACTAAAAGAGTGGGAAAGTCTAAAATTACCTGTTGATAAGCTGGGTGAAATCCTTTAATGGATGAGGAACATCAGAGCCATATACTTTTATTTTGTAAGAAGAACGGAAAGCCTCAGCTTCAGCTTTTGTGTTTATTGGTTCGAGAACATCTAAAAGACAAATTAAGACATCTGATAAAAAATAACAGGAAGAACAGTCAAACTAATCTAGAATTAAATATGATCCGAATCAAATTTCAAAGCATCTACAATATCAATACCTTCATCACTTTCACTAGCATTATCTTTTTCCTTAATAGAAGCTTTGACATTATTCACATTAACAGGGTTTGAATTAAAGAAATCAAGCTCCGCTGGAAGGGTCTTCTTATCTAGAATAGTCTCTCCTCTCTTTACATTGATAACTTTCTTTGACTTTAAAAAATTAATTTAAAGTCCTAAAAAATAAATCAAAATTTACCTGAAAAAGCTCAACATCTTTTGAGAACTTCTTTTTATTAAATTTCGCACCTGATGATAGAGAAAAAAAGGCGTCCATAATGTACTTTCACTAGAGGCTTCAATCTACTTTGCTTGGGACTTTAATGGGATAGGTGTTTTATATCAAGGCTTGGGGTTCATATAAATACTTTTTAAACCCTCGTTCAATGAATAAAAATATGATCTTTGAATTTGCAACTTGAACTCCTGCTTCTCACCATTGCATATTTAAATGCTAAATTAATATTTGCTTTCTTGAAGTGATACAATTAAATTAAAGTAATGGATCCAATTTGCAATCCTCCAAATCGTGAATAGCAGCTCTGTGATAGCGTTAACGGCAAATTTGATGAAGTCGAGAAAATCGGTTAACGCTATTTTACCACTATAAAAGTGGATTCACTTCAGATCAAATAAACTGTTCTTTATCCCTTACTTTGATTTTGGATTTTTTTGTAGTTCACTGCTACAAATTTTTGGAGGAACACTAAAAAATCCCAACTTGGATTTTTTGTTGTTTGCTGTTAGTACCTGTTGTGATGGTACAGTAGTTTTCAAACCTGTTAAGATAAACATATATTATTCAATTTATAACATGAATTCAGTCTAAAAATGAAATCAAAATCAAGGAATTTATATTAAATTACAATAGATTTGGATCCACTTTGATTTTTTTTAGACTGAGTTCATGTGTTCTAAACTGAATAATATATATTTATCTCAACAGATTTGAAAACTACTGTACAGTAGTTTTCAAAGCTATTGTTGTATGTGTATGCTGTTGGTGTATACTGGGTAAAAGTTAGCCCTTCTGACTGTTCAATTACTATACCTGATAGTAGGGTAGTGTTGCAACATCTTTGATTACTCCCTCTCAGGGAATTAATGCCCCAAGTGATTCACCAACTAAGTCACCAAATGGCTCATCAACTAATCATTAAGTTGGTGGCACTACTATCATTTAGCCATCTATTACAGGGATCAAAAAATCCAGATCCTAAGTAGAACACAACTTGAATAAGCCTTGTAACTTAAGAAGAACATTACTCAGATAAGCCCATATTTAATACCCAAGTATTGAGGGTAAAACTTTGGTAACATAAGATGGCAGGTTAGGTGGCTCAAAGCTGTTCAAGGCGTAAACAATTGAATAGATGTTTATTGCCTGACGGAAGGCTTTGGCAAGGATGTTGCATTGTCTAAGGCTGCCGGCAAGGTACAGTAGTGTTTTTACGGGGATCACATAATTAGCCAAGTTGGGAGTTAGTTGAGATGATACCGGAGGTGTCCACATGTTCAAATCCATTGAGTTGAGGTGAGTTGGCTTATTATATGATATCTCTTTTGGTCTCTGTGGTTCAGGACCAAACTGAGCATAGGTTGGCTGGTTGCCCCCTATCCCAAGGTAAGCTGTCAAGACAGCTGTGAAGATGATATAGTTCATCTTCTGACTTGGGGAGAGAGGTAATGGGTTTAGTAAAGTTACTTGCTTAGCCTAGGTAAAGGATTGATTAATGTGATAATATTGAGAAGGATATTCACTCAATGATAGCACAAACTATCATTGAGGGTTTTGCCTTTATTTATACTAGTGGACCTACAAGGCATTATTATTGAAGGAATAGCATTGGGAAACCAAGAGTCTGAGTTGCATCTGTTATTCCCTTTTCTGGGTTGGCTTAGGTGGCTGGCAATTGAGAAGGTTTGGCTGGATCCCGGTGTGCATTGGCATAGTGCAAGTTGGGCCTTCTTCATGCATTCAAATTTATTTAATGAATTTGGTGCATGATTTTAATTGTTAGATAGCCTGTCAGTCCATTTCCCATTTGGTAAGCCCCCAAATTGGGCAGCAGTTCCTCCCAAGTTTGGCTTTGGGGAAATTGCCTTTCCTGGTTTCCCAATTTGACTATTTCCCAAAGGAGTGGATGGGGACTGGCCTGCTGGCATGGGAGGCAAAGGCTAGCAGATGGCTAGCAGGTGGCAGGCTTCCACGTGGTAGTGGTGGTGTGTATCTGTGTCAGGAATTCAGCCTGTGAGAGGTTCCTGTGAGCTTGCCGGCAGAAGGCCCACCACAAGACTGGTGCTAACTTTACAATATAAGATAACAATTTGCCCAGAAGGGCCCAGAGTTTGCTGGTGGGTACCATTAAATTAATCAGGCTGGTGAGAGTGATATACATCACCCCAAATATCTGAGTGGAGGTGGATTCATTGGCTTTAACAGATTCCTGCGGGTAGTTGGGCCGCGGGGTGAGGGGTGGTGTCATCAAAACTAAATAGGAGGGCAAGTAGTTGTACTTGTTGCAGAATAGCAGAGAAGGTATGGTGATTTTGATCCCCTCTCTGTAAGCAGTCTATGTCTCTCTAGTTCTAGCCTCTGAGTCAGAGATTAAGATTTTCTCTAGTGTGAACTCCAAATATGCCAGGGTTGGTGGATATTCTGTGAAATGTTTCAGGCCAAAGGGAACTCCTAGTGGACAATATAGTTCAGGTAGCTGGTCCGCGGTTCCTTGAGGTAGATACATGGGGGGCACAGAACCGTGGGAGTTGGTCTGAAAATGAAATAGAACTAAAATCAAATATGGGATGACTTGGTTGAACAAAAGGCTCATGTCACTTTATTGCAAGAATGACAATGGGTAACTTCCTGGCAGCCCAGGGTATAAGTATACCCATCTGCCATGGAGAAACTTTTACAAATTCCTTTGGGCCTGGTGCTACTGTCTACCAGGTTTTTACAGCCCTTGGCAGCATCTATCGCAGGAGTTATTTCATTGGCTGGTTCAAACTGAGAAAACTTGAGTTTTCCTTTCAGGCTGTGGGATTTGTCATCTTTGGGTGGCCCGCATTTCACAGGAAGCTTCTTTGCTTCCTGTGCCGTGGTGGCCCAAGTTATTCTGGTATCTTTGGCCTGGCCTACACTCTCATTGGTTGGGTTAACAGGAACCTTTGATGTGGGGAGCCTCAATGCAGATAATTTTAGTTCATCAAGCCTTAGGAGATTCTCCAAAGTCAAATCCTGCTCTGGATTGAGCCCAAAAATCTGTGGGTGGCCTGCAGGGTATTGGGGTAAAAATCCTGTAGTTGAGGGTTTTTCTATGAGCATAGTCAACAGGAGTTTATCATTTGTGACAATCTTCTTGGTGGCAACAGGAGCCCACGTGGTGGCAG
The DNA here is from genome assembly GCA_014839935.2 of Entomophthora muscae. Lineage (NCBI taxonomy): Eukaryota > Fungi > Entomophthoromycota > Entomophthoromycetes > Entomophthorales > Entomophthoraceae > Entomophthora > Entomophthora muscae. The sequence continues at coordinate 53,021 of QTSX02005264.1, read as the reverse complement.
TGGACACCTGCTTGGTGGCAGCAGGCGTCTGCGCATTGACAGCAGGCAACAGCTTGGATGTGGCAGGCTTCCGCATGGTGGCAGCGGGCGCCTTCACGTTGACGGCAGGTGAAAGTTTATTGGTTACACAACTATATGTGTCAGGAATATTCCTGACACATAACTTTTATAATGTACATGGACAGTATGTGGCTTTCCATGATACTATATATTATCCTTTATTCATATCCAATAAAGTATCATTCTCTTCTTAAATTTCCCCATTATCTTGTTTATTATACTTCTCAAAAGTATAAACTCAACAGTGGTAGCACAGGTAGGGTATGTACACCTACACAACTTGAAGGAAAAATTCCTCCTTAGAAAAGGATCTAACAAATGGCCCTCCCCGCAGGCTGGAGAGATTACAAAGAAGGACAAGATGTCCTTACGGGTTAAAACATCTTCAACAACTTCATTGTCCCCACCAAACAGTACAATCTCCTCCATGCTTGTAAACTCTTGAACCCTTCCCAAACTGCTTCAGGCCTTCAGCCACCCAAGATACCTAACCTCATGTTTCAACGTCTGCGCACGGCAGAAATTGGGACGTTCACAGGGTTACTCTGGGAGAAAACCACCCTATGAATCAACAGCACCCAAAGTAAATTTACACAGGTGGAATACCCCCACCAACTCTGGGCAAGAAAAGTTGCCCTTTACGTCACAGGAACTGCCTCACACTTTGTAAGCAAATGGCTAGACCAACACCCTGACCAGAAAGAAAACTGGGAAATGTTCAAAGCTGCCTTCCTTAAAAGTTCTCCATGTGTCAGGACCTGGCCTGACAATCTTAATATAAGGTTTAGCTGCTTTTTGTTTTAAGGAAATAGCCTGAATTCACACCTTCAAAATGAAGTATTGATCTTGTTCCTAACTGCTCTAGACCCTGACTTATGGACAATAATCAATCCGATTGCCAAAACACAGTGAATCTGAACCAATAAGGATCATAGAACTGGTCAACAAACACCGCAAATAAATCCAAGCATAAATCTGAAATGCCTGAATCAATCAGAACAGCCAAATGCTCATTAGAAAGCCACTGAAGAGAAAAATCTAATAGTATTAATTTTAGATCATGAATTGAAGATCCATGTAAAGGCAGAATATTTTTCAATTAGGGTTGCCCTGAAGGTTTTGCCAATCCCAGCCAAAAGAGGTTTGAAGATTAGTCAGCTGAGCACCCAGATTAAGCCAAGAATAACTCATCAACAAATGAGCCAATTCAAATGTAAAAATACTCAATCGAAAGCTACTGACAAGGGGAATCCAATAATATGGGTTCTAGTCCATGAATTGAAGGTCCATGCAAAGCCAAACCTTCTCAATTAGAATATGAGTGAAACTGGTCATGAGGTGCTCTATCTTCCAAGCAATTCTTCTACCAAGAAGTATCTACAAGAGTAAAGAAAGATCCAAAAGAATCCTGAAGAATCCTGGAAAGGGTATAAAATAACCCTATCTCCCCTGCTTCACATTGTGATCATTCTTTGTCTTGCCCAATAATAAAGCTCAAGTTTATATCCAAGTTTGATTGGTTATCAAGATTGCCATAGAGAAATGAACCCCCGTCAGGACCCCCTGGGCCTTGACACCATCAAAGACTCCAACATAGTGACCATGACAGAACTCAGAACCTTTAAAATGACAGGAATCATTGAGGACTACATTGTAGCGTACAAAAGCCTACATGACTGGGCCCCCAACACCATCAACTTTGTCGTAAATTGCACCATTAATGCTATTTTGATATGGCCTTTGAATAGTGATATTTGCAAAGATTTGGCTGGTTTCACTTTTGATTTCTGGAATTCCTTGCCCTCTTTAAATAGGTCTGTTTCAATATACACCCATTACAGAATACCATACCTGCCCTTGTCTGATCCTGGTATGACCTCATCCCAAAATGACTCCCTCAACCACTCTGTCTACCTAATGAGTGATCACCAACCCTTGTCTACTATTTAAGTAGAACCATTTATCCTAATAAAGACAAGTTTATCCAAATTTGTGTTGGCTTTAATATTCTTCAAGCTTTTTCCTTTCCTTTTTACCAAAAGAAATTAATCATCTTGTATTCCAGGAAATTAAGGTATGTGCCCTTAATTTTGCTCTGAAGGCTAACCCAAGGCTAGCTTCAAACCTCAAATATTTTGTTATAAAGATTTCCCACTGTGTCCTCCTGGATGTTGTCTCCAGGAGCCAAACACAACAAAATGATGATCACTACAGGAGCTGCAAGCCCCTTAGTTACTCTGTTCCCCCATGCCTTCTCTAATCCTTTGCCTTTTGTCTCTGAAGTACCTGAACCACCTAAAGTCTCTAGTCCTCCACTTGAAGAGGATATTATCAATTCTCCCTCTACACCAATGATAATGGTGTTATATCCAGGGCCTGCATGGGCCCCCTTCCTGCTTTCTCTCTTAATTACAAGCAAATCCCACAATGCCGCGCATTCTCTCCTCCACATGAGCACCGTAGCAATGCACACTATTCCTGGCCTTCACCCTGACTACGCCTCAGAAGATCTTTATTCTTTTCTCCTGGATTTTGGCCTCTCCCCGTTTTGATGGAGTCAATGAAAACTATTAGTGTGCTGGTCAATCAATTCATCCAGCCCACTCTAGTTCATCACCAGTTGGCGCTAGGATCACAGAATCAACTCTACACTGCTGTAACCACTGCTGTCTCCAATAGCCATGCACAGAACATGGCCTATCAGGAGTGGACACATAGCCTCTTTGCCTGTATCTCAGACAACCACAGCAACTCACTGGCTTTGCAGAAATACCTGACCTCATCTCTGAACTTGCTTTGCTCCTCGCTTCCTGGATACATCAGGGATTGAATATGTAAGCTAGATGACCACCAAGCTATGTGGCAAGGACAGACTGAAGCAACTCTCTTGAAATATTGACAAGATTTTGAGACCCTGGTTAAAAAGCTCAACTAATTTCAAGAAAATGTCAACTCCCAACTTGATTTAGTTGGGACCCACATTGACAATTAAGGGCCAATATCTGCACCTACAATATGGTTTGGATAATGCCGCTCTAGACAACACTCTGAGTCAGGCTCAAAACTACGTTTATGAAAGAGTAGCCTTAATTGAAGTGGCCCCTCCTACCCCTTTGGTGGAAGTTCCCTCTGTTTTTGAGGCTAAGGTTTGGGAAGTCATAGCTGAACTCAAGGCCACCACTTGATGCCAAGCATCTTTTTCAGTTTCCCTGCCAGTGGTACCTATGCCCAACCCCACATTGCTTCCTTGACAGATCAACTAGCTACGCTGCATGGGGAGGTCAAGTATTTGCAACAACACCTCTCAGAAAATTCATCCCTGAATTCAAGGATGAGGGAGATCCTGAAGTCACTGAGGTCCCAGCAAAAGAAGACCAAATATGCTGTCCTGGATTGAATAGGCAGCCCCATGTCAATTTTGCCCTTGCTTTGGATCACTTGGCAGCAGTTACCAACAATGTTGCTGAAAGAAAGGATGCTCTGAAAAGGGAGGTGAAGAACCTTACTCTCTTGACTGAAGCAATGGACAAGTGTGTCATTCATTTGGCATTGCAGGCTACAGCTTTGACCTCCCGCGTCAATGGAGTTGCAGGCACCTTGGCAGTACAACAGATGCAGATTGATGAATTTAGTCTGTTGCTATTATCACTAGGGATGTCAGCGGGCAAAACAGCTCTACTATCAACACCTTGGAGGAGAGCCTTCAATTATTATGGGCTAGACAGCCCGCCGCAGAATCCAAGTTTAAAGGAAATCCTCACATTAATGTCCTTAACCCAGGTGACAATAGCCAATCCACCTTGTCATCCATTGACCCCAATTACAAGCCCTCTTTCAAGCAAATCTTTGATCCTAAGACCTCTGTCATTGCTGCCTTCTTAACAATCTACAATACTGCAATGTTTAGGGCTACCAATGAGCTTAAGAAAGAACATATTCTCACTTGCCTACATCCCACTTGCCAAGAAGTTGTAGTCCCTGAACTTACGTCTATTGTCACTTGGGAGGATATGAAATGCCTTCTTGTTGAAGAATTTGGAGGGAATCTTAGTTTGGAGGTCAAGAAAGACGTCTTCATGCATATTGTGTTCAAACCCAAAGAAAACCTAGCTGAGTTTGCTGACTTCTTTTATATCAAAGGGCAACTGCTGTGAATTTGGCCTTGGACGTCTTGGGGATTAACGTCTATAGTGCTTGCTTTGGAGAGTATGGTTTCAGGCCTATACAAAAATTAATACAAGTCTTAAAGACTCTGAAGTCTTTACTCTTAAATCTAAGGTAATAACTAAGTAGAGTGTAAAAGCAAGTAAATAATGTGTGAAATTATAAAAGTATATGTTTATTTAGAAAGAAGGGAAGTTTATATACTATACTGGCTGCACGATGGATGCAGGAGTGTTATTAACACCTGCATCATTGTGAGGAACATTACAGGATCTTCTGGTGTTCACCAGGCTCTTGCATCCATGTTATTTCCATCTTGGGATGATCCAGATGATCTGACGGAAAAGAGTGGATGCACATTACCCCAGAGTGGCTGCAGCTTGCAGCTGCCCATTACAGAAGCTGCTTTCAGTTCCTGAAATTGATCCAACTGGATGTAACAGGCCAGCTGAATCATTGTAACATCCAAGATACAACTGGAATTGCAAATCTGTCAGATCCAACGGATTTGGGTGCAAATCAATTAGCCTTGACTACCAGGATTAATTCCACTGATAGCCTTGACCATTCTAATATGCATCTAATTTATGACAGCAACAAATCATTACCAGTTGTCAGTTGGCCCCCCAGAAGGCATAAACAGCTTGTTCCAATGCATTGAAGGTTAATCAACTCTTGTGTCTGCACTTTAAGGCTCACAAGGCCTTGCTTATCTCCATGAAGAGTATCAAAACTATCCTACAAGACATGCATCTGACCCATGGAGGTACTGTGGTTTATGAAAATAAGGCTAGTAACACTGGAGCTACCTCACATACCCCACATATCATGACTCTTGGTTCAAGTGGAAAGCCTAAGAGACAAGGGTGTCACAACTGTGGACAAATTGGACACCACTCTTGTACCTGCACCAATTCTTGAGTAGAGGGTTGCAATCCAAAGGAACAGGCGGGAAAAGAGAGGTCAGTTTAAAGTGGAGACACTCTCTGCTGACCAATCTCCCCCGTCTCCTCCTGATTCTCCCTCTGACAAAGAATCTCCCCCTTTGTCTGGCCCAACTATCCTTCACTTATTTCATGATCTCTCCAGTGATTCTGAGCCTGAAGATTCTGACTACAATGAATCAGATAGTTATGGCTACTTTGTTTTGGCTATCCAAGAAACTGTGTCAGTTCCCTACAAACTCTGCTCTGGAAAAACCACAACTACAACTCACTCACATTTGGATGAAGCCAAGACCATGGTGGCTCACCCTTACCTGGCGCAAGCCCATTGACCCCTGTCCTAGTAGACTCCTCCAAAGAAGCTGCTGAGCTAGCAGAAGCTCTCTTCCAGAATATGACCGTATCCCTCTTGTTGCAGACTGTGTATAAGGAAATCTGTTGTGAATGCTGTCATTCACCATATTTTGATTTTGCCTTTGATGGGTTATTTTGTGGACAAATCTCTTGCCTTTTCTTTTGCCTCTCAAAATGAGGTTGTATATGAACTAGGAAATACAATTGTTTTGTTTACTGATTCTTTGCAGCTTGCTTGCCCCACTAATACTGGTGGCAAGTGATCCTACTGTCCATGTATTGTTTTGTGGTAAAGCTTCACAGTATATATTACATTTCAATCTCACCAATAAAAATTAAGTTCTATTCACATTTTTGTCTTTGTGTCTCCAAGTACTTTGGTGCCTCTCTCTAGCCACAAATAGAAGAGATTATTTATTCAGGGCCACAAGGTAATTGCATACCCTTCCCTGCCATTATAATCAAGACTTATTATAAATCCAATCCTAAGGTTAGGATTCCCTGTTGTGTGTCTGTGCTGCGCCTCAGAACACTAAAAAATTCCTTCCTTAAGATGCATGTTAGCAAAGTGAGAGAAAGAGCTGGAAGCAGCTCAAGACGTTCTGGCTGTTCTACCCCCTTTTGGGAAAGATACTACCCATGTAGAAGTGTCAATTCAAAAGGTTAAGATCAAAGCAATTTTAGACACATGTTCCCCAGTCAATGTTGTATCCTCCAAATTAATGAATAAACTTAAACTGGCTCCCAATCTCAATTACACTCAATCATATGGTACTGCTGGCATGGCTCAGACACAAGCTATTGGTGCCTAATCTGCCCCGCCCATGAGATTCTGAAAACTTCTCATTGCTTCCCCTGCTGTTGTCCTAGGAAACAAAAGCTACAATCTTCTGGTTGGCACTCAGTTCCTCCGAGAATACAATGGGATTGTGAATCTTTGAGATAGGTATCTATATCTCCTAGGATACAAAGTTCCCTTAATCTTTGAAAAACTTCTGCGCCTCCCAGGAAAGCGCCTAAAAACTTGTGTGCTTGAATACCCCACAGATATCTTTTTGCTCAAGTACAGAACCCACATGTCCAACATGTGCTCCCCTCCTCCTTCCTGCTCAGCAGAGGAAGGTGTCCCTTTGCTTGCTTCCGCAGCTGTCACTATCCCCCCAGGCTCCCAAGTGATCATTGACTCCCAGATATCTTATGAGCTACCCAAGAAATCATTCCTAGAGCTGTACTCCCCAGAGTCTCTAAGCCACAAGAAGCCTCAATTATGCCCTGGAATTTTGGATTGGACACGTAAAGAGCCTGTACAACTGCTGCTAGCCAACCTGACTGCTTTACTCATGTAGGTTTCTAGGGAACAAGTTATGGGGCATGGAGGTATAACAGGAGCAGAGAACGTGGTGTCTCTCTACCCCTTTGGAACCTTCAGTGACTTTAATCTACCAGAAGAAAATCCCCAATTTCTCTCACTATTTACTGCTGCTGATTTTCTGCAGTTATCCCCCGTTCAACAAAAAGATGTACTAGACCTGCTTGATCAATTCAGCAATATTTTTGCCTCCAGATCTACAGACTATGGCCTAGCCAAAGGGGTCATTCACCAGATTGATACAGGTGATGTGCTGCCTTTCTGTGCAAAGCCTTATTATTGAAGTTGAGTAGAGGACACCCAGGTATCTAAGTAGCTCAAATAACTATTAGACGCTGAACTACTTTCTCCTTCCCAAAGTCCATGGGCCTTCCCTTTGCTTATACTAAAAAAGACAGATTATTGTAAAATATGCAGCCTGGGTGCTTATTTCTACAAATAGTTAGTCTACTACTTCTTTATCTTAATACAATACCTGTTGTGGTATAGTGACAGCCTGGATAAAGACAGAAGAATATAATAAGATAATAAGACAAAACTGGTTCTTTATTTGATATGTTAGAAGGTTATATAGTGAGGGCAGGGGAATTATTTCCAAAGGAAAGAGGAATCAAAAGAAGGACTTGCCATATGGAGGCAGTGGAGAAATGGCATTGAAAAGTGCCTGGACAAGAAAACAATTGGTTTCAAGTGCTTTACCAAATGGGGGAAAGTGGATCTTAAATGCTTCAATTCTATTATTAGCTGAAGAAGTAAAGACTGAGCTCTATGTGCAATAAACCCTTGATTCAAATAACGCTTTTAGGTGCAATTAAATGAGTTTACAGGCATAGAATAGCAAACACGGCAAAACTAGTGGGAAATCAGAAAATTGTTCTATTGCCCTTAATATAAACGGACTATGTTTTGGCTGATCCATTCAATAATGCGACACAAATGGAGGTCACCACATTGTGATGGATTGCTGTTGCCTAAACTTGTTCACAAAGAAAGACTCATACTCTTTGCCTAGAATCAATGACACCCTTACACAATTGGGAGGATCAAAGTTCTTCTCTGACATAGATTTGGCATCAGGTTACTGGCAAGTTGATTTATCCCCCAAAGATTGCAAAAAGGCTGCACTCATTACCTCAGAAGGTCTTTATGAACCCACTCAAATGCCCCAAGGACTTTGTAATGCCCCAGCTATGTTCCAACAAGCTATGGATTCTATTTTACAAGATCTAAAGCTTTCTTGTGTCCTTGTATACCTTGACAACATCAATGTGTTAATTTCCACCTTTACTTACAACTTAGACCACCTCAAAGCTGTCTTTATCAAGATTTAAGAAGCAGGCCTAAAGCTCAAACCCTCCAAATGTTCTTTCTTTAAGGAGTAGCTCAAATTCTTAGGCCATGAGATCACCCAAACTAGGATCTATTCCATGAATAATAAGGTGGAAGCCATTGACAAGATGCTTCCCCCACCAATCTCTGTGAAGTCCAAGTATTTTTTGGTATGATGGGGTATTATCAACAATTCATCCCTGACTTTGCTGAACTGAGTGAACCTGTCAGGAATATTCCTGACATAAACCAGATTTCTACTGAGGTACCATATTGGGGTAAAATAGGGGGATTCACTTTCAAGAATTCACAATTTGATATGGATTTCCCCCTATTAAGTGGGAAAAATAAAAATAAAAATAGTCAAAACAGAGTTTGACCAGAGCCATATTATTTATCATCCGGGCAGGCGCCTGCTGCAGACGCACAGACGCCCGCCAGCACTCTCTGCCAACCCCCCAGCACCCAGCCAGCCGCCAGCAGGCCTCCTGCCAGCCTCCTACCTGCCAGCCAGGGCCCTGCCAGCTACCCGCTTGCCCAGCCAGCCGTCAGCAGGCCCGCTGCCAGCCAGCCACCCACCCTCTTGCTCCCTGGGTCCCAGCTAACTACCAGCCACCCACTTGGGCCCCATTCCCCACCACCCAGCCAATCAGAAGCCCAACTCAATGCAGCCAATCAGAAAAGTCCCTGATAAAAGAGAAAAAACTAGAGAACAATTCCTGCCCATCAGAAGAGGGCAAACTCAAGTTTTAAATGTGAGCAGCAATTCTACCCAAAACCAAAGGGATTCTGAACCCCAGGGCACATGTTTAAGCCCAGACCCCAACCAAACTATGCCTTCCAAGACAAAAATAGATCTTGGAAGTACCATTATTTGTCACCACCACCTGACCCCATGCCCAGAAGAGATCATTAGCCCCAATCACAAATAGCCAAACCAACAACAGATATCAGAAGAACAAGAGTTTGACCATCTTCCCAAAAACCAACTGCCATTCCCATCTTCCAAGCTTTTGGGATCCCCCATCCCATGCTTTTCACTCCTATTTGCAAATCTTTGCATAGTGGGAAGCACTATAAATAAAGGATCTCTCCTCAGTAATAGCTTGTGCTATTATTGAGTTTAATACCCTCAATAAAGCTAATTTCAACTCTCAACTTCCAAGTCAACTCTTAGTTAGTTTGCCCCAGCCAACAACCTCCAATACAAGGAAGATGAACCACCTCATTTTCACAGCTGTTCTTACAGCTTGCCTTGGAATTGGGGGATATCAACAGGGACCAGAGTTCTTTGGACCTTCACCAGAAGGGTTAGGTCATGAATACCACTATGACCCTGAACAGCTCAACTCTTTGCACATGGGTTCCTGGCTTCCTCTGTTATCACCACACTCCACCCTGTCTATTGCAGTGTATAATTCCCTGTACTACCTGCTGACCTACTTTGCGGGTAGCTTTGGGAGATACAACATCCATGCCAAGGTCTTCTGGTGGTTAATGACCATTTATCCAATTATCACCGCCTTGATCAGTTTTCAATTCTTTAACCTTCAGCCATACCGTCTTCAAGAAGTACCTGCAATCTCTGGGTATTACAGAGCCCCTTGTCCAACTCCTTTGCAATGTACCCTTTGAATGTACAGAAAGTCAACAGCAAATCTTTGAGGCTTTGAAGACTGTGGTACTCTTACTACAATAGATGGGGATAATCTGTTGGTTGGTAGATGGACTAGGAGGTTGACATTGAGATCAGGAGATAGATCTGGGTGTCGGTCAAATACTAGGTACTGTGCCAGTTGGAATCCAGATATGTATTTGATAGTACAGAAGTGATTGGACCAGGAGAACAACAAAGGGTTTGTAGTAGTGGCTACGGCGGCTACTCTAAAGAAAATCCTCAATAAGCAACTTTGAGTCAGGCTAATTGGCACTGTAGCTGGTAAGAGGAGACTAGCCTTTGTGATCCTCAGATTATACACTTAAAGAAATATTCAATGGTGTAGCTAATGTAAGGGGGGGTAAAACATATATATTTATTGAGAAAAGGAGAGGGGTTTATATAATACAACTTACTTGATAACTCAAGGTAAGTTGGTAATTGCATGGGGTTTGAGAAAGGGGAAAATGAATATTGAACAGCTGGGAATCAACGCAGCAATCAGGGGAAGATGTGAACAGTCCCAGCAGCACAAGGAGGTTGCAAGAGACTCAAGGGTGGGAAATTCAATCATTAACCACAGTTGGTGAACTAAGTTGGTTGGTAGATTTAACGCCTAATTAGTGGGACTTCTAATCCAGAACCAAGTCAGTGAAGGTGGACAATCTGGAAGCTAGTTGGTCTCATATGATGATCCAGCAGCTAGTCAATGCCTTAAGCATCCATAATAACTTCTGTATTGGAAAGGTGATCAGGATCTAATACAATCAGGAAATACTCAACAACAATCAGGATTAGAGTGATCAACTGGTGATGGGTTTCACCACAAAGACCAAGCTCAAAGAGGCTCCTATCCTAGTCTACCCCAAAAATGGTAAGGAGTTCATCCTATACACCAACGCCAGTGGAGTAGCTGTAGGTGCCATCTTAGCCCAGCTTAATGATGAGGGCGTAGATTGACCTATGGCCTATTCTTCATGAGTCCTCAATAAGCATGAAAAGAACTATAGCATCACTGAAAAGTAATGCTTGGCCGTCCTACATGCTATGAAGTAGTTTCAACACTATATCTATGGGACACACTTTACCATAGTCACTGATAATTCCTCCCTTAAATGGCTACAACATCTAAAAGAGCCTGAAAGTCAACTAGCTAGATGGGCCCTGCACTTGCAAGGGTATGACTTCACTGTGGTACATTGTCCTGGGGCCCAACATCAATACACCAATGGATTGTCTAGAATGCCTATATTGGTCATCCATCCTGTTTACTCCAATTGATTATACAAGTTAATAGAATACCCTGATTATTGGGCTACTGAACCAGAAGATATTTGACTGGCATCTGCAAGTATTATCAAACAATACTGTGATTTGGAATAGACAACTATTTTTTGAGGGTCTGGATGTACAAGTATTCTTGCTATTGCCATCACACCTAACATCCAGTCATTGTCCAATTTAGTGCCTTTCCAATATACCATTTGACATACCGGAAATGGCAACAAACCAATATCACATGACTGTCCAGGTATCAAGCAACTTGAACCCATCCAGCAGATGACCAGCCCCTGGGTTTGATCTAACTAAAATCCCCACCACAGCTAAAGCTATATAAGTCTAAAGTATTATCCAATAAAATATACTTCTTCTCTTCCTAATTCTATATTTGAAGCTTCCCCAAAAGGCGCACCTTATCACTGGTAGCACTACAGGTTTTGACTACGCTGATGAAAGAGAAAATGACTGAACAGAACCCACCCACCTTTGCCCACGTACTCAACCAGGCCACATCCCAGGATACCTGGAAGACGTACTTCCGCGCCCACAACATTGATGAAGATATTCCTAGTGGATGCACCATATTCAAAGGTCTGGTCATGCCCAAAGCATGCACCAAGATAATTCAATACAGTCTCTCTCTACAACCACAAACAAACACACAACTGCCTATCACAGGAAAAGTCACCAACACCAAGTACATTGGTATCAACAGGTTCTTTGGTAAAAACAAAGAAAACGTCATCAACTGGCTAGACCACTCAGCCACAAAACTTTGCGCCAGCTGCATCCCACACAAAAAATGAGTCCAAGAAGCCAGCAAGCGCCTATACAAGGCCACAGCTAACTGGTTTGCCACCTGGATTGGCTCACAAACTTACAACCAGCTTGACAACTGGGAGGAGTTTAAAGCCAACGTCACCAACAATTTCTGCATCACAGAATCTCTCCAAGACATTGCAATACAACTCAGCAATCTTCCTCAGAAGACCACTATCACAGCTACTCCAATGAATTCAAGGAAATAAACTGTAAAATTCAATACCCAGCACAAGCTGACAATGTACACACTAGAGCCTCATTAATCAATAGAATGAAACCCTCTGTTGCTGCCCTCATCCGCCCAGAGGCTAACACCTCCATGCCCACGCTCATTGCTGAAGCCAAACACGCTGAAAAATGTGCCGACATGGAATATGCTGCATGCAACAGCAACCACTCCTCAAACAGCAATGCCAGAGAAAAATCCAATGGCAATAAACGCCAAAATACCAATCATAGCAACGTCAACTCCAATTGTAACAATGGCAATCATAGCCAAAGCGCAAACCGCTCCTGTCCCAAGAAAGAGGACACCACCAAAGTTAACAACACTGAAGTAGCAACCCACTATGAATATGACCCCACATTCTCTGACCTCAAAGGTCTCAAAACAGAGGAACAGGGAAAAGAGGAGGGGAAAAAGGCTTAAATGCCCCTGCCTCCCCCCAACTTGACAAGAAACTGTACCAAGGCACAAACTTTGCTGCTCGCACCCCATGTGTCCCGCAATCCTCCATTTCTATGAACATAAAAATTAAAGATTGCTCACAACTTCTTGTCTATCCATGCACTTACAAATCCCATACACATAAAATTTTATTTGACTCTGGTGCACAACACACCATGGTTAGCAAACCATTTGCAACCAAGTACAAAATACCAGTTGTCAAATCCAACTTCAAATATGCCAGAATGGCAGATAAATCAAAGGTTCTACTCAAAGGCAAAACAACTCCCTTCAGAATTGACCTCCAAGGCATACAAACGTCCATCAAAGGACTTGTCATGAACAACATAAACTAAAACATTGTAGCAGGCATGGACTGCTTCACCAAAGTGGATCCCAGTGTATTTTGGAAAACAAAAACCATGACAATAAAACACAATGGAGTCAATTTTAACATTCTCAAAGAACCCACTGGCCTCATTCTAAGAGAAACAGTATTTGTCCAAGTCATAAATCAAGATGACTCTGAACATCTAACCAAATACAGTACCCTTCACATAATGAGGTACTCCAAATTTAATAATATAAAAACACAAAAGATCCAATGCCCAGAACTTGCGGCACTCCTAAATGAATACACTCATGTATTCAAGGAAGAACTCACAGAGTTATCCCCCAAACAAGAGGTCAAACATGGCATCAATTTATGCAAAGCCATGCCCAGACCTGCACCCCTCTACAGAATCTCTCTCATGGAGACCCAAACGCTTAAAGACCACATCAAGGACAATCCAGCCAAAAGATTTATTTGTCTGTCAGAATCCCTGTGGGAGGCAGTGGTTTTCTTTGTAAAGAAGAAAGAAGGATATCTTTGCTTAGTTACTGACTACAGAGCACTAAACGCAAGTACAGTAAAAAAGAAATACCCACTTCCCCTCATAGAAGACCTATTTGCAAGGCTCTCTGGAGAAAAAACTTTTCTTGAAAATTGACCTCACATCTGGTTATAACCAAGTTGAAGTTAAAGAGAAGACATACCAAAAACCGTGTTCCGCACACAATTTGGGTTGTTTGAATGTAAAGTAATGAATTTTGGGATGACAAACACCCCAGCAACATTCATCACCATGATGAACCAGGCGCTAAACAGACTCTCAAACACATTCTGTTACCTCAACAACATCATCATATTTTCAAAAACAAAAGAGGAAACCTCACGCATGTCTGCAAGACACTCAATCAACTCACAAAGCACAAACTATACGCTAAGCCTAGTAAGTGCCATTTTATTAAAAAGGAACTCCTGTTCTTGGGCCACATTGTCTCTGATAGTGGAATCAAAGCAGACCCAGATAAAATTAAAGCCATAAATAACATGCAACACCCCACATCTGTTAAAAAAGTTAGATGCTTTCTCAGAATGGTAGCTTACCTAAGGAAATACATCAAAGACTGCGGAAAGCTCACTGCACTAATCAATGACCTAACCAAAGATAATACCAAAATGAAATTCATCTGACTCCAGAATGTGACAAGAATTTCCAGCTATTAAAACAAGCTTTGATTGAAGCACCAATCTTGCAATACCCTAATAACAACAGGTGCTACAAGCTTGAGTCAGATGCTAGTGACGCTGCCATTGGCGCAGTCTACGCATCTGCCAGCCAGAGCAGAAAGACTTCCTGCCAGTATGTTACAAAAGCAGAAAACTAACAAACACTGAGCAGAGATACCCAATACACAATAAAGAATGTCTAGCAATATATCACGCATGCAAAAAATGGAGATGTTATCTCAAAAGACACTTAAACGTCCAAGTACAAACTGACCACAAATCCTTAATCTATTCCAAACTCAGAACACACTTGTACGGTGCCAAGCCAAATGGATGTCCTTGCTGGAACAGCTTAACCTGGACATCCAATACAAAAAGGGGGCAGAGCTGGTCACAACCAATGCTCTCTCTAGGCTATGACAGCCAAGAGAGGATCACCCTGGCCACCTGGACCCTGACTGGCCCAACCTATACAACACTGAGTACAAGACAAAAGGAAAGGATCCCTCCAAACACCAACTAACCCATGATACGCTAGTAAGGAATGAAAAACATTTCCACGTATCAAATGGCACGGTATATTAAATCATCAAGGATAAACACATTCCATACATTCCACTCACACAAAGAGTCAACACTATACTAAGAAATCACCGTCTGCTAAGACACACAAAGGCTAACAACCTATATCTCACATTAAAAGAGATAGTATGGTGGCCCAACCTGAAGCAAGACATAATTGATGTTTTAAAAGAAGTGCACAGTGTGTGAAAAATACGCCAGCACCAAGGCGCCACAGCCAACAGTCAACACAGTACCTGCCCCCAAACCATTTAAGGTTTGGGGACTGGATGTAGTAGGACCCTTCCCGGAAACCAAAACAAATCAATGTTTCCTAATTGTAGCCATCAACTTTGCCACATGTTGGCCCATCTGCTGGGCAACAAAAGATCATAAGGTGGAAACAATAAATTGATTCAGCAATAAAGCAATCATAGCAGACTACGGCACTCCAGACTACATCATAATAGATGGAGCAAAATACTAACAGGCCACGTAGTAAACAACAATCTAAAAACAAAGAACATCAAACACTCCACAACCTCGCCCTACAGGCCACAGGCCAACAGCAGAGTTGAACGCCTGAACAGCAGCCTTATCATAACCCTGGAGAAAATAATGGATGGCAAAGCCAAAGACACATGGCCAATCTATGTGAAACATGCATTACTAGTATTCCAGGTTTGTACCAATCAAGGGACAGGCTACTCAACGTTTGAACTAACATACAGGTACAAACCAGAAATAGTCACCCACAATAATCAATCATATGTGAAGATCCCCCAAGGGAAACCTCCTACAGTAGAACAGAAACCAGCTCTACAACACATACACCTCAAAGCCAAACTGACAGAAACAAAGAGACTCAAAACTCAAAAGGTAACCTCAACAGAGGACTCACTCCCCATCAACTCCCCCATCTGGGTCCTAGCTGGGAACAGAAAGAAGCTAGACTCAGTACACAGAGGACCAGAAGAATCATCAGATACCAACCAGACAGGAACACCTACCTGGTTAAGTTCCAGGGTGCTAAAGACCCCATCACCAAAAAGTATCACATATCTTGCCTCTGCCCTAGCAAAGGAGAACACTTGACCCAGTTGGTGCCCACTAGTAAACAACTCCAGGAACATCAGGCGGCAGCTGTCAAGACAAAGCCCCCTCCTGATGTACCCAAGTAACCCCTTAAGGGAGGGGTGTGTCAAGGGTCTGGATATACAAGTATTCCAGCTATTGCCATCACACCTAACATCCAGTCATTGCCCAATTTGGTGCCTTTCCAATATAACATTTGACATACCAGAAATGGCAACAAATCAATATCACATGACTGTCCAGGTATCCAGCAACTTGAACCCATTCAGCACATGACCAGCCCCTGGGTTTGATCTAACTAAAATCCCTGCTACAGCTAAAGCTATATAAGTCTAAAGTATCATCCAATAAAATATACTTCTTCTCTTCCTAATTCTATATTCAAAGCTTCCCCAAAAGGTGCTCCTTATTATCTTCAAGAAGGTCAGTAATGCCTATCTGCCCTAATTTCAGGAATATTCCTGACATAAACCAGATTTCAGCCAAAGTACCATGCTGGGGAAAAATAGGGAATTTCACTGTCAAAATTCACAATTTGATGTGAATTTCCCCCTATTAAGTGGACTGAATAAAAGTAAAAATAAAGTCAAAACAGAGTTCAACCGGCGCCTGCCACACCCACCAGCACCCTCTGCCAACCCCCCAGCACCCAGCCAGCTGCCAGCAGGCCAGCTGCCCACCTGCTTGCTCCCCAGATCCCAGCCTGCCCCAGCGGGCCAGCTGCCACCCGCAACCTGCCCTGCCACCTGCTTGCCTCCTGCCCCCCAGCCAACTGCCAGCCACCAACCTGGGCCTCAGTCCCCACCACCCAGCCAATCAGAAACACCCACCCAATGCAACCAATCAAATAAGTCCCTCAGAAACAGCCTTGATTTTAAGAATAAGTCATGCTGACCAGAGGAAAGCCAAACCCAAGTTTTACATGTGGGCAATAATTCTCCCCATAGCCAATGGGGTCCTGACTCCCAGGCCACAAGATTGAATCCAGACCCCAACTAAACTATGCCTTCCAAGACAAAAATAAATCTTGAAGATCTCATTAATTGCCACCATTACATGACCCCATGCTCAGCAAAAAGATCATTGGTCCTAGTCAAGAATGACCAAACCCACAACAGATAACAAATGAACAATAGTTTGGCCATCTTCCCAAAAACCAACTACCATTCCTATCTTCCAAGCTTTTGGGATTCCCCATCTCATGCTTTCTACTCCCATCTGCAAATCTTTGCACAATGAGAAGCACTATAATAAAAGGATCTCTCCTCAATAATAGCTTGTGCTATTATTGAGTTTAATATCCTCAATAAAGCTAAATTTAACTCTCAACTTCCAAGTCAACTCTTAGTTAGTTTGCACAAGCCAACAGCCTCCATTCCAAGGAAGATGAATCACCTCATCTTCACAGCTGTGCTTATAGCTTACTTTGGAATAGGGGGATATCAACAGGGACCAGAGTTCTTTGGGCCTTCACCAGAAGGGTTAGGTCACAATTACCACTATGACCCTGGACAACTCAACTCTTTGCACACGGGTACCTGGCCTCCTCTGGTGTCACCACACTCCACCCTGTCTATTGCAGTGTATACTAACCTGTAATACCTGCTGACCTACTTTGTGGGCAGCTTTGGGAGATAAAACATCCATCCAAGGTCTTCTTGTGGTTAATGATTATTTATCTAATCATCACCGCCTTGACCAGTTTCCAATTCTCCAACCTTCAGCCATACCTTATTAAAGTAGTACCTGCAATTTCTGGGTATTACACCTACATTTGCCCTAGTATGAGGATAGTTATATCATCCAAGCCCACATTGATACTGGACATGGAGGTATAGCAAAAACTAATGACTGGTTGTACAAGAACTTCTACTGAGAAGACATGTGCCTCCTAATCCCTGATGTCCTTGCCTCCTGTCATTTGTGCCAGCTCCAACAACCTTGCCCTTCACAACATCAGTTCAAGCTCATCCCTCCCAAATATGCTTTCCACACTGTGAGTATTGATGCTTTTAGGCCTCTTCCTTGTTCTAGGTCTGGGTGTTGGTTTATCTTGGTAGCCGTAGACCATTTTAGTAAGTGGGTCAAATCCAGAGCCACAAAAGATATAACTGCCAAGACCACTGTTAATTTCTTGTTGCAAGATATCTTCTACTGTCATGGCTGTCCTCAAGGCCTGCTTTCTGACAACAGCCTCAACTTTAATGCTTGCCTCATCAAGTCTATTGTAGAAGCTATGAGCACCCCTCAATTCTTCTCTGTACCATATAATCCTTCAACAAATGGAACTGTTGAACAAGTAAATTTCTCCCTGGTGTTCATAATGAGAAAACTCATCCTCTCTGATGCTAAAAATTGAGAAATGTTCCTCCCTGCTGCCCTCTTAGCCTATTGCCTTAGTAGACACCAGGTGACTGGACAATCTCCCTTTGCCATGTTGTATGGAAGAGAAGCTACCACCCCCTCAATCTTGGGACCTCCGCTGATGGAAGTTGATGCTTCTGCCAATCCAGAAACTCATGTCAAGGACTTGAACAATTGAATCATTGACATCCAGGTCACAGCATATTCAACCGCCTACAAATTCAAGGCCTTAGAGCTCTTGACCTCCAATTCTTCCAGAGCCCCCCTCCCTGAATATCAGGTGGGTGACTTGGTTCTCTATTATCAGAATTGTACTGGGAGCAGAGCCCAAAAACTAGACTCCCTCTGGGTTGGCCCTTATGAAGTCATCTTTGAGTTTTTGTTTTACCCCACAAAGGAAGTTATTGAGTATGCGTCAACTTGACAGGATGTATCCCAAGGACTTGCACCTTGATACACTCAATTGCTGCATGAAGCGGTTTCCCACTCACTTATGAAGTCATCTTCAAGAAGGGCGTCAAGTATACTGTGAAACTACTGTTGTCAGGGCCATCCTTTTGCCCAAGTTTACTCCAAATTCCTCTGCAAATATCAACTCACTGTGTCCAATCTTGAGGGGGGAGATGTTGTAAATTGCACCATTAATGATATTTTGATATGCTCTTCAAATAGTGACATGTGCAAAATGTTTGGCTGATTTTGCTTTCAATTTTGGGAATTCCTTGCCCTCTGTAAATGGGTCTGTTCAATATCCACCCATTTCAGAATACCATACCTGCCCTTGTCTGATCCTGGTATGACCTCATCTTAATGTGACTCCCTCAACCACTCTGTCTACCTAATGAGTGATCACCAACCCTTGTCTACTATTTAAGTAGAATTATTTCTCCTAATAAAGACAAGTTTATCCAAATTTGCATTGGCTTTAATATTCTTCAAGCTTTTCATTTCCTTTTTTCCAAAAGGAATTCCACATCTTGTATTCTAGGAAATTAAGGTACATGCCCTTAATTTTGCCCTGAAGGCTAACCCAAGGCTAGCTTTGAACACCAAGTCTTTTGTTATAGAGATTTCCCGCTGTGTCCTCATGGATTTTGTCCCCATGAGCCAAACACAACAAAATGGTGCTCACTACAGGGGCTGTAAGCCCCTTGGTTATCCTGTTTCCATGTGCATTCTCTGGTCCTTCCCCCTTTGTTTCTGAAGTACCTAAGAAACCTAGAGTTTCTAGTTCTCCTCTAGAAGAAGATATCACTGATGCCCCTTCAACTCCCATGGTAATGATGTTGTCTCCTGGGCCCACCTGGGCCCCCTTCCAGCTTTCTAACTCAACTATGAGCAAGCTTGTGCCGCTGCCCACTCCCTCCTCCACACAGGCACTGTGGCCATGTACACTATCCCTGGTCTCCATCCTGGGTATGCTTCCAAAGACCTGTATTACTTTCTCTTGGACTTTGGTCTTCCCCCTGCACTGTGGAATTGATGAGAACTATTGCCGTGTTGGTTAACTGATTCATCTAATCTGCGCTGGTCCATCATCAGTTGGTGTTGGGGTCGCAAAACCAGCTCTCAACTGCTGTAGCCACCACTTTTCCAACAATCATGAACAAAATATGGCCTATCAAGAATGGTCCCATAGTCTATTTGCTTGCATTTCAGATAACCAGCACAATTCACTAGCTTCACAAAAGTATTTGACCTCATCCCTAATCTCTTTTTGCTCCTTGCTCCCTGGTTATATCAAGGATCAACTGTGCAAACTGGATGATCACCAAGCTACCTGGTGTGGCCAGATATAGTCAATTCTTATAAAGTATTGTTAAGACTTTGAGACCTTAGTTGCCAAACTCAATCAGTTTTGAGAGCATGTTAATTACCAGCTCAAGTTAGTTGGGACCCACGTCAATAATTGGGGCCAGCGTCTGCACTTACAGTATGGTTTGGACAAGGTTGCATTAGGAGACACTCTGTATCAGGCTCAAAACCATGTTGATGATAGAGTAACTTCCATTGAAGCAACTCCTCCCACTCCTTCTGTGGAGGTCTTGTCTGACTTTGAAGCTAAGGTATGGGAAGCCATAACTGAACTCAAAGTCACTACTCAACTTCAAGCTTATTTTATGAGCTCCCCACCAGTAGAACCTACGCCTGATCCTCTCATTGCCATGCTAAAAGACCAAGTAGCTACTTTGCAAGGCAAGATTGAGTATTTGGGACAACACCTCTCTGACCTTGTTGATTTCTCCTCTGAATATGATAGCAAAGGGGAGGCTGAGGTCACTGATACTCTTACCCACCTTGATTGTCATGGTAGGTTCCATCATGCCAGGAATTATCTGCCCAAGCAGGAAGGCTCAAAAAGCCGGGAAACCTTTATCAAAATTGACCAAGTTAACAGATTTAAATCAAACAGTTGATCAAAAATGGGTTACAGCTGCTCCAGTCTGTCAGCTGAAACCAGCTCCTCCTTGCAAATTGACATTGATAAATTGCCGTAGTTTGAGAGTCACCTAATATGAGCTTGTTAATCAGCATGGTCATCAGAAGCTGGCCACACAAGGGTTCTTTGCAACCTGGACCAGATACTTACTTGACAATGTAGAAAAAATAGGAGGTCAAGACTCAGGTGGTATTGCTTAGTTGATTTTCTGATATATATTGAATAATTTTCACTGTTTCAACTCTAAGATTTGAGTCCCCCCAAAATTTTACTCAATAAAAATTATTTATCCCCAGTTCTAATTTACTTTTCAAAATGCATCATGTGGTTAGATTGTTACAGTATATTCTGTACAATCTGATTCTCAACCAAATCATTTCTGGAAGATGGGGTCCTGCAGTTGGAACTTTGTTGTTGGTGCCGCCCAATGTTAATTTTGTACCAACCAATTTTGCAGCTCCCCCCATTCTTGAAACTGAAAATTGTGTTGCCTCCCAATGTCCAGAATTTTATTCTGAAGATTCATTGATGTTGTCTCAGGCCATTTATCTTGGGCTACTTTAGTTAGGATTAATTGTTCTGCTTAATCCTGGTATTACAATTGGAAATTTTACAAAAAGATATTTGAAGCCACATTGGTGGTTAATCATTAATTCTATGTGGATTTGGGTGGTAATTCCATATCACTTAGAAACGGCTTCATACTATCCCGTGATTTCTGTCACATTAATCAACTCTTCTACATCCTAGTTTTTGGAAGAAGTTTGTCCTGAATTCATGTTTCTTTTCTCCTGCTCCATTGAGATATCTGCATTTACCATGTTTATTTGTATCAGTTCTTTTCTGAGCTTTCAGTTTGGACTTTTCTTTAATTTGTGGTTTCCATCTCCGGTTGCAGTTGTTGAGACTGGATCTTCTGTTTCCTATTTCTGTTGTGTCATGTCATTTTGGCATCTGGATTATTTTCCTGCTCCGCCCACTGATTAAATTTCACATGAAGTTTTTTCAGCATTACCATTCTATTCTGGTTCAAGCTTTAGTCATAAATCCCAAGTTTACCATGTGATGCCAAAGGTTTCTGAGGATGCTTGTGAATGGTTGTTTTCCACAGTGGAGCGCAATCCACGTGTTTTAACTAAAAGTGTATCTCTGTACCCTTTGTTAAAAAATTTGTGTATATCTATTGAGGAGCTCAAAGTATATCATCAGCTGTACACCTTCCAACAGGGTACTACTCTGCTTTCAATATTCCTTCCTCAGTTTCTCGCCTACTGCCGTACAATTGATGTTCCCAAGCTGAATAAACTCTCAGCGTTTTGGTTAGAAGTTGACCAGATTTCCCAGGATTTGGTGGTTTGGGATTCCCTGTTAATCACAACTGAGGCCCTGGTAAGCCAAATTCTTTCTCTGATCTCAAATCTGTCAACTTCCAAGCAAGGTACGCTGGTAATTGAGGACAAACCTGCTACGCGCTCCTGGTTTTCTGGTTCTTGTTCTGCGGTAGTTCCCTCCAGCCAAAGTCAGGATTGTTCTCCCCATAGTTCTGCTCAGTTGCAATTGGCAGTGGTGAACAAACCTGTCAAGGTGAAAGAAGCAACAGTGGTGCCCAGTCCTGATAGTTCTTTGGCAATGCTTCAGCACGTTGTACCTGCAAAGCCTTCCACGGTTATGTCCAAAGAGTTGCCCCTTGTTCCCATTGATTGTGATTGTCCTGTTCTTCCAGCTGCTGTACAAGAAATTTTTGAGCAATAGAACCAGGATCATCCTGCTTCCTTAGCTACCGCCTGTATCACTGAGGAGAAGCAAGATCTTGCTGAGGTTGCATTGTTTGCAGCAAATAAATCTACTTCTGGTTACTTCTTGTTTTATGGTAGCATCAATAATGGCCAAACTATCTTCTGACCAGCCATTTTATTGGATACAGGTGCTTCCAAGAACTTCATGAGTGTCAAGATTGCAGACTTGCTACAACTCAAGTATCACCCTGGAATGCTTTTTAGGGGTGGAAACTGTCAAACATTTCCCTCTTTCTAGCTGAAGAAGCCAGTAATATTTGTAGTTGCAGGTCAGTCTTTTACTTCAAGGTTCTTCATTTGCTTTACCCTGATGTATCCTATCATTTTGGGGATGGGTTGGTGGAGAGATCATAATGTATCAACCTTGCTGAAAAAAAATGAGCTACAGGTGGAACACTCTTTGGGTATATCTATTTGTATTCCGCTATTAGGTATGCCTGAATTGGAGCAATCTTCTCAGACCATTCAATTGGTTCCTGTCTCTGTCCCCTTGAGTTCAGATTTACTGGCATGCTTGCAACCCTGGTTTGTGGCGTTTGATGCCACTAGGGGCAAGGTCCTCCCCAAGCACACTCAGTTTGACTTTGACTTTAAGGTTACTGTTGATCTGATTAGAATTGTGTCTCCTATTTACCCTTTAACCTTGAAGGAAGACACATGTTTGGAAGAGCAGACTTGTGACATGTTGGCAAAAGGGCTACATTTTTAAAAAGGCTTTGTTGATCTGCTCCCTGTTGTTGTTTGTTCAAAAGGCTGATGGGTCTCTTTGTCTTTGTGCTAACTACAGGAATTCAAATAACATTACAATTTCTGATCCCTACCCTTTACCTCTCAAAGCCCAGATATCTAGATGTGTTGAGAAGGCTTAGGTATTATTGAAACTTGATCTGTTGAATGCTTTCAATAAAATCAGGATTGTAGAAGTAATGGAATGATTAACAGCATTCAGAACCAAGAAGGGCATTTTCCAGTTCCGTGTAATGCCTTTTGGATTAAAGAATGCTCTGGCTTGCTTTCAGCAGCTAATTGATTCAGTCTTGGAGGATCTCCTAGGTGTATGTGCCATTGTGTATATGGATGATATCTTGGTACTCTCTTCAGATGAGGAGTTGCATAAGGCCCACCTGTCAGCAGTTGTAGAGTGCATTCTCCAGGAAAACTTGATCATTAAAATGAGCAAGTGTGAATTCTTTAAACATAAGGTTACCTTTCTGAGTAACATTATCTTTGAAGATGGCCACACTATTGCCCCTGACAAGGAAGCTGCGGTTTAGGAGTATGCTACACTTGTGACAGTATCCCAACTCCGTAGTTTTTTTGGGTACCTGTAAGTTCTTGAAGAAATTCACCCCTCACTTGTCTGAAGTGGCTGGCCCTTTATATTTGGCTAGTGGAAAGACAACTTTGGTCTGGACGCCTGAGTGTGCAAGTGCGTTCACAGCAGTCAAGGCTCTTTTGTGGTTGTCATCTGTGTTGAGACATGTGGATCCTGAGCTTCCTTTTATGGTTTCCACAGATGCCTCTAAATACGCTGTGGCTGGTGTGTTGTTGCAGACTGCTGGCAATGGGAATGAGAGACCTGTTGGGTATTTCTCCTGGAAGTTGGAGGCTTGTGAACACAATAACATGATTTACAACAAGGAATTGTTGACTGTTGTGGAATTGTTAAAGCATTGGCATCACCATCTCATGTCAGCGTGTCATCCATTTGTAGTAAGAACTGACCAAAAAACTCTTCTGTATTATCAACAACCCAGTGTTTTGTCAGGTTGTCAATCCAGATGGCATGGTGACCTGACAAGATACAAGTTCTGCTACAAGTTTATTAAGGGATCTGACAATCACTTGGCCAATGCACTAAGCAGGAATACTTCCAATCTCCCAGATGCTAGTATAGATACCAAGTTTAACACACATACTATGATTCCAGATGAGGCTATGGTGCCTTTTGTATTGTCTCCACCTGCTATGCTGGCTACCATGTCCTTAACTGAGGGCGCAGACCTGGACTTATATTCCAAAGTTAAGTTTCTGCAACCTCTGTCCAAAGGCTATGATAGGCTATTGGATCTAGCATGTGAAAACCCAGTGGGCTAG
Source organism: Entomophthora muscae (assembly GCA_014839935.2). Taxonomy (NCBI): domain Eukaryota; kingdom Fungi; phylum Entomophthoromycota; class Entomophthoromycetes; order Entomophthorales; family Entomophthoraceae; genus Entomophthora; species Entomophthora muscae. The sequence continues at coordinate 28,466 of QTSX02005264.1, read as the reverse complement.
CCCCAGGGCTATCATAAGATAGGTCCAGTTATATATCATCAAGGTTGCTTATGGGTTCCAGAATGAACTATTTGGGACAAAATCACGGAGGCTCATCACACCTGTCCAACAGCAGGCCACCCAGGGAAAAACAAAACAGTGGAACTAATCCTCTGCCAGTTTTCCTGGAAAGGTTCAACAGTGTAGGTAGCAGCTTCTGTTCATGATTGTCTGGTATGTGTTCAGTCTAAGGCAATACAGAACAAGACTGCTGGTTTACTGGTTCCACTGAAGCCTGCTGCAGGACCCTGGACATCTGTGTTGGTGGATTTAATTGGTGAACTTCCCAATTCCAATGGGTTTAACGCAATCATGGTGGTGGTAGATTGCTTCACAAAATGGCGCACTTTGTACCTTGCTCAACCACAATTACTTTGGTGGAAACAACTAGGTTGTTTATGAATAGAATCTTTTCCCTACATGGCATCCCAATGGAGATTGTAAGTGACTGTAGCCTCAATTTATTGCTCAGTTCTGGGAAGCTTTTACTGGAATTCTTGGTATCAAATTATGCCAATCCACAGCCTTTCACCCCCAATATGACGGACAAACAGAGAGGGTAAACCAAAGTTTGGAGGTCTACCTACGTTGCTACACTAATGCGCAACAAGATGACTGGTGTGATAACCTATCCATAGCAGAGTTCACATATAATAACGCCCGCACATGTCAACTCAATTATTGACCTTCTATGCCAATGTGGGCTACAATCCTTCTTCAAACATGTGTCCTTGTTTGGTTAGCAACGTGGAAGCTGCAACTGATCAGGCTGCTGCATTGAAGCAGGTTCATCAGGAGCTCCAGGTTACTCTTGCTGCTGCCGTGACAACTTACAAGGAATATGCAGATTGCAAGCGCCAGGAAGGTCCCACTTACAGGCCAGGTGATTTAGTCATGGTTGATGCTTGCAATAATAAACTGAAGGTTCCCTGTTGCAAGTTAGGGCCTAAGTGAGTTGGCCCCTTCAAAGTTGAACGTCAAATTTTTCCCTCCACCAATTGGCTGGATTTTCCCCTGCTTTCAAGATTTTCCACACCTTTCATGAATGTCTTCTTACTCCCTTTAAAGGTACAGAGAGTCCCTCTTCACAAACCATTCTTGTGGAAGGAGAACCTGAGTATGAGTTAAATTGTATTCTGGCTTTCCGCAAGAATTGACGCCATTTGGAATATCTGGTGTCTTGGAAGGGTTACCCTGATTCTGAAAACTCCTGGGTTCCCCACTACAATTGTTCTAATTCCCCAGATCTGATTCACGAGTTCTACAAGCAAAATCCCAATGCTATTGGCCACCCTGAACTTACCTTAGCTGTGATGAAACTCCCGCCTGCCCATAAGAATTTATCCTTATCCCATCTCCTGGATGGTGGTATTGTGCCCAGGGCTAAAGCAGAGGGTAATGTCATGGTAGGTTCCATCATGCCAGGAATTATCTGCCCAAGCAGGAAGGCTCAAACAGCCGGGAAACCTTTATCAAAATTGACCAAGTTAACAGATTTAAATCAAACAGTTGATCAAAAATGGGTTACAGCTGCTCCAGTCTATCAGCTGAAACCAGCTCTTCCTTGAAAATTGACGTTGATAAAGCAGCATAATTTGAGGGTCACCTGATACAAGCTTGTTAATCAGCATGGCCGTCAGAAATTGGTAACACAAGGGTTCTTTGCAACCTGGACCAGATACTTACTTAAAGATGTGGAAGGAATAAGAGGCCAAGATTTAGGTGGTATTGCTTAGTCAATTTTTGATATATATTGAATAATTTTCACTGTTTCAACTCTAAGAGTTGAGTCCTCCCAAAATTTTACTCAATAAAAATCATTTATCCTTAGTTCTAATTTACTTTTCAAAATGCATCCTGTGGTTGGGTTGTTACAATATATTCTGTACAATCTAATTCTCAACCAAATCATTTCTGGAAGATGGGGCCCTGCAGTTGGAACTTTGTTGTTGGTGCCGCCCAATGTTAATTTCATGCAAGCCAATCTTGGAGCCCCCTCTGCATTCTGGAAACTGAAAATTGTGTTGCCTCCCAATGTCCAGAATTTTATTCTAAAGATACATTGATTCTTTCTCAGGCCATTTATCTTGGGCTACTTTGGTTAGGATTAATTGTTCTACTTAATTCTAGTATTACAATTGGAAATTTTACAAAAGATATATGAAGCCATGTTGTTGGTTAATCATTAATTCTATGTGGATTTGGGTGGTAATTCCCCACCACTTAGAAACAGCTTCATAATATCCCGCAATTTCTGTCACATTGATCATGGGTGTTGCCCTGAACTAGAAGACCAACCCCATGTCAACTGTGCTCTTGCCTTGGATCATTTAGCAGTAGTAAAAAATGCTGTTGCAGATCAATAAGATGCTCTAGAGCGCAAGGTACAGAACCTCTCTTGCTTAACAGAAACAATAAATGGACAAGTTACCCCCCTGGCCGCTCAAACAAATTCTCTGGTTACTTGTATCAATGGGGTTGTGGGCACATTGTGAGCCTAACAGATCAAGATTGATGAATTTGGAGCTGCTGCTACCAACCAGGATATCAATGGACAGAACAGCTCTTCACTAGACACCCTAGAAGAGAGCCTTTGACTTCTCTGGGCTAGACAACCTGCTGCCAAATCCAAGTTTGAGGGTAAACCCCACATCAATGTTCTCAATCCAGGTGACAACAGTCAACCCACCTCATTGTCCATTGACCTGAACTACAAGACAACCTTCAAGCAGATATTTGACCCTAAAACCTCTACCTGTAAAGTCACTTCCCCCTTTAGCCCTGGATAGGACAATCTTCCCACGCTGCACAAAAAAATCTGCTCAGAAGCTGGCCAAGACCCTCAATTCCCTTGAAGATTTAGCCCACACAATTGATGAGAGATTTGTGTTGGCATACCCTTCTCAAGTGGTAAATAATGGTGCTTTGGATTTTGTTCCCACTTGGGAGGAATCCCTGGTTAATTAAACTATTTTTTGGCTTGACCACATTTAAAATTGATTAGGTCTATGCAATCAGGTTGCGCTACTGCCAAATAATTAAACCCCAACTTAACTGGAATTGATGGCATTCAGAAGTGTTCTTTAGGCACTGGCCAATCAGAGGTTGGGTCAGAAATTATTGAAAAACCATTCAAACTCCCTGAAACTTCTGGCAAAAATTCTATCTCATCCAATCAAATGACTGGCTGAGGTCACCTGACCCTCCAATTTCAATGGGCTTTCCTTAAAACAAGACAGGGGACCTCTGGTCCCCTGCTTGCTCATTCTTAAAAATAAAGCTTAAAAATTTACACTTCAACTTTGGTAGCTCTTTTGGGTCTTTTATTGACCCTTTTGATTGTCTAAAATAATTAGTAAAGGTTTTCTCTTCCCTTACCTTTTCCCTCTCTTTTAAGTCTTCTTGCCGCTCTTTGAAGTCCCTATTGACGTTGTTAGCGTTAAAGTTAAAGCTTACCCCTTTTGCTTTGAAGTAAACAACTCAATTTTAAAAATTAGTAGTGAACTCAATATAATTACCTATTTAAGTTTGATTTTGTGTTTGTTTTGCTTTTGATTACGCTGAGGCTTCTTTTACGCTCTGATAAAGCTTTCCTATACGCTTTAATCAAGTTTCTTCACGCTTTTGAACCCTTTGTTATGCAGTTACTGTTCCCGGTCTGTTCCTTGTGTCTTGGAGACTTTCTCCCTATCCTAGAGTACTCCTTTTTAAATTCTAGTCAAAAATTTCACAAAGCTACCTGTATTTTATTGAGCTCTACCCTCAGACTCTAAAAATGCTAGTGCCTCTGATCAAATTTGTGGTTTTTACTTTGGCACCAGCCCTGGTAATGATTTTTGTCTACCTCCCCAGATCTTTGGGATCATATATCTAATTATTTCCTCCACGTTGGCACCAACCCTAACCAGTTCCTGCATATTTTTGAGGATATCCCCACACGCGCTCAGGACATGTACACTACCAGCAAGAATGTGGTGAGGAGTCTAACTTGAGATGACCTGGAGTTTCCTGCTGTCAAGACAGCCTCTGCTGCCCCCCAGTATGGTCTACCCTGTGCCCCTCCCCTCTGAGGATCCAATTGTCCTGGTTTCTGAGGAAGGCTTGGGCACCCCAGAGCCCACTCCCAAGCGTACATCCTGGTTACTTAGCAGGATGTTCTTGATGGGTTTGGACTCCTACTTTCTCCAGTTATCTGCTGTGTCCTCTCTATGGACGCCCCTTCAAGCAGCCATGCCATTCCTGTACTGGATGGTGTCCTGGTGGATCCTCCCTCCAGAATGGGAGCCAAACTTAGTTAGTTTAGTCCCCCTCTCTCACACTACCATTGCAACCTTTCTGACAATCTACAATACTGCAATGTGTAGGGCTACTGACAAGCTTAAAAAAAAAGCACATTCTTATCTGCCTCCATCCTACGTGCCAAGAAGTTGTGGTCCCCAAGCTTCCATTCATTGTCACTTGGGAAGACATGAAATGACTCCTTATTGAGGAATTTGAAGGATATCTCAGCTTGGAGGTAAAGAAAGATGCATTTATGCACATTGCTTTTAAGCCCAAGGAAACCCTGGCTGAGTTTTTGACTGCTTCTATATTGAAGGGCAACAGTTAATCACCAGTTGTCAGTTAACCCCCCATGAAGCCTACACAGCATGTCAAACGCTTTGAAGGTGTATCAGCTTCTGTGCCTGCACTTCAAGGCCCACAAAGCTTCTCTTACGTCCATGAAGAGTATTAAGAACCTCTTGCAAGACATGCGTTTGACCCATGAAGGTACTGTGGTTTGTAAGAATAAGGCCAGTAATGCTGGTACCACCTCCTGCACTTTGCGCATTATGACTATGGGCTCAAGTAGACAGCCTAAGAGACAAGGATGTCACAATTGTGGTCAAATAGGACACCACTTGTGTACCTGAACTAATCCCCAGGTAGAAGGTTGTGACCCAAAAGAGCAGGTGGGAAAAGAGAGGTCAGCTTGGAGGCAGAGACACTCTCTGCTGACCCATCTCCCCCGTCTCCTCCTGATCCTCCCTCTGACAAGAAATATCCCCCTTCTGCTGGCCTAACTATCCTTCACCTGTTCCACAATCTTTCAAGTGATTCTGAACCTGAAGATTCTGACTGCAATGAATTGGATAGTTATGGCTACTCTGTGTTGGCTGTTCCAGAAACTATGTCTGTCCCTTACAAGCTTTGCTCAGGGAGAACCACAACTACCTCTTGCCCACTTTCAAATGAAGCCAAGGCCATAGTGGCTTGCCCTTACATAGCCCAGGCTCATCAACCTCCCGTCCTGGTAGACTCTTCTGAAGAAGCTGCAGAGCTAGCAGAAGCCCTCTTCTAGAATGTGACTGTATCTCTCCCTTTGCAGACTGTGTATAAGGAAATTCCTGCCTTACAATGCATTTTAGCCAAATGGGAGAAAGATTTGAAAGCTTCACAAGACGTTCTGGCTGTCTTTCCCCCCTTTGAGAAAGATACTACCTGCATGGAAAGATGATCCAAAAGGTTAAGATCAAGGCAATTCTGGATAAAGGTTCTCCAGTCAATGTGGTATCATCCAAACTCATGAAGAATCTTAATCTGGCCCCTGAACTCAGCTACACTCAATTCTATGGTACTTCTGGCATGGCTCAAACTTGAGCCATTAGTGCCTACTCTGCCCTGCTCATGAGATTTGGAAAGCTTCTCATTGCTTCCCCCGCTGTTGTCCTAGAGAAAAAAATCTATGATATCCTGGTTGATACACAAAATTCCCTGCAAATATAATGAGGTTATAAACCTTCAAGATGGATACCTATCACTCTTAGGATACAAGGTCCCTTAAATTTTTGAAGAACCTCCGTGGAGCCCAGGCAAATGTCTTAAGACTTGTGTGCTCAAGTACCCCATAGGTATCTTTCACTCAAGTACAGAACTCATTCCTCCTATATTTATTCCCCTCCTCCTTCCTGTCCCGCAGAGAAAGGTGTGCCTCTCCTTGCCCCCGCAGTTATTACCATCCCTCCAGGCTCCCAGGTGATTATAGACTCTCAGATATCTTATGAACTGCCTGAGAAATCATTCTTGGAATTGTACTCTCCTGAGTCTCTCAGCTGCAAAGAGCCTCAATTATGCCCAGGGATCTTAGACCAAACCCATAAGGAGCCTGTGCAGTTGTTGCTAAATAATCTGACTACTTTGACTATGCAAGTATTGCAGGGCCAAGTTTTAGGGCATGTCTGCATATTAGGGGCAGAACAGGCGGCGTCCCTCTACCCTTTTAGAACCTTCAGCAACTTCAATCTCCCTGAAGAAAACCCTCAGGTTCTCTCCCTATTAACAGCTGCCAACTAACCACACTTGTCACCCATTCAACAAAAAAATGTGCTGGATCTACTTGACTAGTTTAGAAATATCTTTGCCCCTGGACCTACAGACTATGGCCTAGCCAAAGGGGTCATTCATCAGATTAATACCGGTGATGCACCACCTCTTTGTACCAAGCCATACCGCTGTAGTAGGGTATAGGATGCCCAGGTTTCCAAAGAGCTTAAATAACTCTTAGATGCTGGACTCTTGGCTCCCTCTCAAAGCCTTTGGGCCTCCCCCTTATTTATTCTCAAGAAAAAAGATGGGGGCCACCACATTGTGATGGATTACCACTGCCTAAACTCACTCACAAAGAAAGACTCATACCCCTTGCCTAGAATTGATGATTGTCTAAGACAACTGAGAGGTTCAAAATTCTTCTCTGCTATGGATTTAGCTTCAGTATACTGGCAGGATGACTTGTCACCAGAAGACCAAGAAAAGGCTGCTCTCATCACCTCTGAGGGGCTCTATAAACCTGCTCAAATGCTCCAAGGACTCTGCAATGCCCTGGCTACGTTTCAAAGGGCTATGGATTCCATCCTACGAGACCTAAAGCTCTCTTGTGTCCTTGTATATCTTGATGATATCACTGTGTTCAGTGCCACCTTTACCAACCACTTAGAACACCTCAAGGCTGTCTTCATTAAGATTTGAGAAGCTGGCTTGAAGCTCAAACCCTCCAAGTACTCCTTCTTTAAAGAGCAACTCAATTTCCTGGATCATGAGGTCACCCAAACTGGAATCTGCCCCATGAATACTAAGATGAAAGCCATTGATAAGATGCTGCCTCCCAAAAATCTACAGGAGGTTCAAGTATTTCTTGGCATGATGGGGTACTATTGACAGTTTATCCCTGGCTTTGCTGAATTGAGTGAACCCCTTGTTCAGCTCCTTTGCAACGTCCCCTTTGAGTGAACTGACAGTAAGCAGCAATTGTCTGAAGAGCTGAAGGCCAAGCTCAAAGAGGCTCCTATACTAGTCTACCCCAATTATGATAAAGAGTTTATCTTGTACATTGACGCAAGCGGAGTAGCTGTGGGTGCCATCTTAGCCCAGCTCAACAACAAAGGAGTGGATAGACCTGTGGCCTATTCTTCCCAAGTCCTCAACAAACATGAGAAGAACTATATTGTCACTGAGAAGGAATGCCTGGTAGTGTTCATGCTGTGAATAAATTCAGGTACTACATTTACTGAACCCACTTCACTGTGGTCACAGACCACTCCTCCCTTAAATGACTGCAGCAACTAAAGGAACCCAAAGATCAATTAGCATGTTGGGATCTGAAACTACATGGATATGATTTCACTGTGGCACATTGTACAGGTGCACAACATCAGAACGCTGATAGCTTGTCAAGGATTCCCATACTAGCCATCCATCCTGCAGACGCTGATTGCCTATACAAATTAATAGGGTATCCTGACTCCTGGACCACTGAGCCAGAAGACATCTAATTGGCCCTACAGACCCTATCCAAGGATACTGTAATTTGAGATAGACAATTCTTCAAGAAAGTCAACAACACCTATCTGCCCTACGTTTGTCCTAGCATGAGAATAGCTATTATCCTCCAAGCTCACATTGATACTGGACATGGAGGTATAGCAAAAACCATGGCTGGCTATGCAAGAACTTCTATTGGGAAAACCTACCCCTTCTAATTCCTGATGTCTTTGTCTCCTGTCATTTGTGCCAGCTCCAACAACCTTGCCCTTCCCAACATCAGTTCAAGCTCATTCCTCCCAAACATACTTTCCACACTGTGAGTATTGATGCTGTTGGGCCTCTCCCTTGTTCTAGGTCTGGGTGTCAGTTTATCTTGGTAGCTGTAGACCATTTTAGCAAGTGGGTCAAAGCCAGAGCCACAAAAGATATAACTGCCAAGACCACTGCTAACTTCCTGTTGCAAGAAATCTTCTACTGTCATGGCTGTCCTCAAATCCTGCTTTCTGACAACGGCACTAACTTTAATGCTTGCCTCATCACCTCTATTATAGAGGCTATGGGCACCCACCAAACTTTCTCTGCGCCATATAAACTGTTAATTAATGGAACTGTTGAACAAGCGAATTCCTCCCTGGTGTCCATAATGAAGAAACTCACTCTCTCTAAGGTGGTCAATTGGGATATGTTCCTCCCTGCTGCCCTCTTTGCTTATTGACTTAGCAGACATCAAGTGACTGGCCAATCTCCCTCTGCCATGCTGTACAGGCGTGAAGCCACAACTCCCTCAATCTTGGGACCCCCTTTGATCAAAGTTGATGCTTCTGCTAATCCTGAAGTCCATGTCAAGGACTTAACTAATTGTATCATTGACATTCAGGTGACAGCATATTTAACTGCTTATAAGGTCAAGACTTTAGAACTCTCACTGACCAATGCTTCTCAAGCCCTCCTCCCTGAGTATCAAGTAGGTGATCTGGTTCTCTACTACCAGAATTGTACTAGAGGAAGAGCTCATAAGCTTGACTCCCTCTGGGTTGGGCCTTGTGAAGTCACTTTCAATAAGGGCATTGAGTATACCGTGAAACTGCTGTCATCTGGCTGTCCTTTTTCCTGAGGTCATTCCAAATTTCTCTACAAATATAAACTCCCTGTTTCCAATCTTGAGGGGGGAGATGTTATAAATTGCACCATTAATGCTATTTTGATATGGTCTTCAAATAATGATATGTGTGAAGATTTGGTTGGTTTTGCTTTCTATTTTGGGAATTCCTCCCCTTCTGCAAATGGGTCTGGTTCAATATCCACCCATTCTGTATTACCATATCAGCCCTTGACTGATCCTGGTATGACTTCACCCCAACGTGACCCCCTCTGCCACTCTGTTTACCTAATGAGTGATCATCAGCACTTGTCTACTATTTAAATCAAATCATCTATCCTAATGAAGACAAGTTTATCCACATTTGCTTTGGCTTTAATATTCTTCAAGCTTTTTCCTTTCCTTTTTGCCAAAAGGAATTCCACATCTTGTATTCCAAGAAATTAAGGTACATGCCCTTAATTTTGCCCTGAAAGCTAACCCAAGGCTAGCTTTGAACCTCAAATCTTTTGTTATAAAGATTTCCTGCTGTGTCCTCCTGAATGTTGTCCCCAGGAGCCAAACACAACAGCTGCAACCTTCTTTAACATCAGCTACCCTTCCATAGCTATATAAAACTCAGAATTTTTGTTGCTGTCTTGATTACTGTTGCTTATATAAGGCTCATAGCTTGTGTCAAGAACTGGCTTAACCTTCTCTATCATGGGTGTTGAGACTGACTTTTGGCAGTAAAAAGGGCAAAATACTAAAGAATTAAGCTCAACTTCCTTGTTTTTCATTCTTTTTATCATGAACCCATCTGCTGGGAAACATACCATCAATATGATGTATGATGGCTGAAGAGTTTAGACTGGTGGCCAGGGTGCCTACAGAAACAGAGACCATTCCCATATTAAATACCTCACCAATAAGGAAGTATGAACCAAGAAGGGGATTAATCTACCCAAGAAGAAGTAGACTCTAAGGTAACTTAGCAGGAAAGCTGAGGCCAATGGATGGAATATGGTTGGAGTTTGAGTCTTGGGGATATCCTTGTACATCTGTTGTTTCTCTGTAACAGGAGGATTGTGGGATAAAGGAGTGACTATATACCACATGCCAGATATTACACAACACCTGGAATTTTCTAGGTACTGGAGAGGAGGGGAGAAAACTAGAGTCTTCTCAAGTCCCTAACAAAACGCTGGCCCCAAAGGCCTACAGCAGTAGTAGCCAAACCAACCATTTATACCCAAATGGCTCCTATTGGGAGGACTTGGTTAATATCATGACTCTTTGGGGAGGAAAAGAAAGCAAGTGCAAGTAGTGTGAAGAGTTGATTGGGTAAAGACTTTATTGGCTGAAAAATTATAATTATTTATCAGGGCCCAAGGGCATCTGACTCTGAACCATTAAATTGAAGATTGGATGTATTTGATTTATTTTTTCAAGGACCAAAAATGACCACAAATGAAGGAGAGTGTAATCAGGCTCTTTTTATACCATTTGATCTGATTCTTTTGTATCATTCTCAGAGATTCTTGGGTCTTCATCTAGGGGCTCATTCTGTGAGTCCAAGACATCAGCTGATTTTATGACATCATATTCCTTTGAGAATCTTTGAACCTCACGCTTTGATTTTGTTTATTGTCCAAAAATACCTTAATTTGAATCACCTGCTTTGTGGCTTCAATTTGAGCGTAAAAACGTCCAAAATCCAATCAGTATTAGCTGAGATACACTAGTTTTTATCCACACAGCATTCATTGTAGTTTTCATAGGCCCATTACCTAATCACATTTCCTTTTTGGGATGTATCAATGAGTTCTCCCAGACTGAATAATCAACTCTGACTATTTTCTGAACTTGGTCATCTAGGGAGACCATCAAGGTGCCATTTTGATAGCAAGGATCTGCTCAATCAGCCCAGGTAGTTAAAACGCAACTTCTGGAAATAACAATGTCATGGTGGTTCATGACATTATTGACTCCATCAGGCTTATATATCATCTGAGGAGTGGAATTGCTGTTGAAAACAGGGGAAAATATGGGGAATTTGGGAGTTCATCTTCAAGAAATGAACAGGAGAGCCAATCTTTTAAAATAAAATAATTTAAAATTTAAATTATTTAGGGTGGCCCCTGAAATATTCCCTAAGGCTGTTACAACAGCTTGTGGTTATTACCACTGGCCCCACATGTTCTGGGACCAGGGCTGGGACCACAGACAACATAATGAGCATCAAAACAAACACCTTCAGAGTTTGATTGCTCCTGGACTTGGTTAACACAGTTAACCATTAAATAACTAATTTGAGTTGAAACCACAGCCTCTGATTGGTGTGTATATTGAAAGGTAACTGACAGCTCAAATCCACTAACTTACTAATCTCATTTAGGTGTCAGCTGTTGTCAAGAGACGTCCCAGGTTTGATTTCTGTCCCAGAAGAAGAGAAATGACAGGAAGCCTTGGAATCCAACATTTCAGGTAATAAATAATAGTTACTATTAACTAATATTTCTTTTTTAGTTTTTTTAATAAATCCAGAAGATAAGGGGAAACCCAGGCATTAAATTTTACTTCCTAAGTTAGCAAGAAACATCAAATTGGTGTTTCTGATACTTTTAGATGTGACAAACTGGGTGAACTTTCTGAATAGCTTTGAAACCCTTGGATTTATTCTCTATGCCCTCTCATCCTGTGAAGCTTGAACTGGTTGTTGTGTCTGTCTGACCTCACTAATATTATCTGCCCTTCTATCTCCTTTCTGAGTTGGCACTTGTGTTGCACTAACTCAATTTTTTGACCTGCAGGAACACTCCCAACCACAGCGCACACCAGCTGTGTTGTCACTCTGTTGTTGTGTTGGTTCCATTTTAAATTTAATAAAATACTAAATAAAACTCAATTAAGTTACATCCAGGTTTTGATTTTTGCTTTTTTTTTGAATATTGTTATTTAATTAGAATCTACCCCACCCAATATCCCAATTATAGATTTTTTATTTCTTAATCAGTTGTTTTTGGTTTTAAAAAACCCATTTTATAATACACACAATAATTTCCATCATTCTCCCCATATTTTACATCATATTTAAACACCCAGCACAATGTTTTTAAAATTTATGTTTCAGATCCTATATTGTATTTTAGATAGACAGGTATCATTTCTGTTTACAATTCATTTCATGCAACAACTGAGCAATTTTTTTACAAGATGAGTTGTTATTATGTTTCATTTTTGGTTTGAGTTTTGACTCTCTGCACTTGAGTCTATTTCATCAATTATTTACATAGTGAACATATGTACACTGAAGGTCAACTCAATCCATTTTGTTTGTGAATCCATGTATTTTGGTTTGTATTTAGAATACTTTTTGTTTTCAATATGAGTACTTCATTGTTGTGTTGACCCATTTTGTCTATTACTGCTCTAAATCCCTGTTAAAAGAGTGTTTATTTTACACTGATAGTTGGAATTTGCTTAAATATGAGTTCATTTTGTTTAAATCTTAAGTATTTTTGCTTGGTGCCATAACTTTTAAAACTACTGTAATGAATTCACTTCAGTCAAAAGCAAAATCAACTAACCTAAAAAAATATACTTAGCTCAGAACAAAAATTAAAAACCAATGAATTTATATTAATTGAAAATATAAATTAATTGGCTTTAATTTATTTGAATCTGAGTAGTTTTTTACAGCTGAGTTTATTTTTCTCTAAATCTCAGTTGTTTTTGCTTAACACTAAAGCTTTGAAAATTATTGTATTAAAAGTAAACTTTATACCTGTGCTTTTACAGGAAATGCATAATACTAAGGTTGGGAAGGTCATAGATTTTAATATAAATTTAAATTTGAAACATTTTATTCCAATTTAAAAAACTGTGACCTTCTCAACCCTATCTAGCACTGATTAAGGATGACTGATTTTCATATGTTGGAGTTCAGGATAGATATTCATAACTGGTGTAGAGCTGTGGTAGATCTTAAATGGTGGCTATTTTATAAAAAAAGCAGCCAGCCGTTTAAGATCAGGAAACAATTGCAGATTATTGTACTGTAGATTCAGAACCTAAAGGTAAAAATGCGGGATTGTCAAATTCTTTTGTCTGAACTCACTAACTTACTGGAATATCTTTCATCCTTTTACATAAATAAGTAAGTTGTCCTGGGATGAAAATTACTCCATTAAGTTAATGAGTTCATGCAAAAGAATTTGACAATCCTGCATTTCTACCTTTAGGTTCTGAATTTACAGTATTGGCTAAAATTTTCCTGAATTGTTTCCATACACATTCATAGAAGGGTGTTTTTTTGGATTTTTTACTTAAATAAAAATTATATTTTATTTCTTTCAAATTTAAAAATATAACATTTCAAATTCAACTTTTTTTAGAAAATAAAACTTTTATTAGAAAATACATAAAAAACTGGCACATTTGGAAAACAGAAAGCCATCTATGACTGTTTTTTATTATTTAAATTTTGGATTCCCCTAGGTAAGAGGAATCTGAAACCGTGACGGCTTGGATGCGCCAATCACGGCAAATACCATAATCAGTGCGTTTTTAATCTGCTGCAGTCCTAAACTAGTGTTGAGATTATTGAAATAGATGCAAATACGTTTTTTCAGGGGAATTTGGGTTACTTTCTTCATGGAGCGGGGCTCCTCGACGTTGGATTTTAAAATTTAATATATAAGATGTAGATTTTATGACTAATCAAGATGTTTCGTAGTGAGAACGAGCTGATAAATTTTCAATGCGAGTTTTTTGGCCAATGAAATTGTTCGCGGAGCCTTTTTGAGTTTACATGCCTTGGCTTGAAGGAAAATATTATTTAATTTGGTTTATATAGAATAATAGTGATCTCTAACAATTAGAGGCTAAGTATGATATTTTGATCGTCCATTGAGAGGAAATTGGCTGGGCGCCACAACTGCAAATCAAATTTAAGTTCTGGCATGTTTAATTTCGATTAAGGCAAGTGTTTTGAGTAAAGATTGCTGATGACGTTGCTGGTGATCCTTGGTCTATGCGGAGCAATAGTAACTCAATCTACACGCAGTAGATCATATGTGCCGTCTATCCAGACGATGCGAGATGCCTCGTGGTACGCCAGTGCCGTAGCTTGTACTGACCAGCATGTTCTGAACTGGTCTTGTAAAATGTGCCAGAAGGTGCCAACGGCGCGCCATGTCGAGTCGTTTGCGAACAAAATCTATAACACGCGAGCCTTTGTTGCCATTGATTCTGAGAAATCCAGGGTTATTTTGGCATTTCGTGGTTCCAAGAACATACAGAATGTCATGGCTGATGGTTTGTTTGTGTTAACTTCTTACAGCCCTGCCAGCCGCATAAATTCTAAAGTACACAATGGATTCAAATTAGCTACCCTCTCCGTCTATGATGCCATGCGAGATAGAGTACGCCTTCTACTTAAAAACCCAGAGTACTCGAGGTACAAGATACTCATGACTGGCCACTCTCTCGGAGGCGCAATGGCAGTTCTCTCTACAATCAAGTTGCGTGAGGATCTTCAGCTTTCATGGAACCGCTTTCAAGTTATCACCTTTGGCCAGCCCCCCACTGGCAACTTGGAATTTGCCGAGTGGTACAACGACCAGCATATCGCAACTGCCCGTGTAGTCAATCACTTCGACCTTGTCCCGCACTTGGGCAGTGCTTATATCGGGCGACTTATCCATCACAAGCATGAAGTCTGGATTACTGGGCCTGGCAACGCCTCGAACATTAGAATATGCAACTCTAAGCGGCTTGTAGATCCCACCTGCTCATCCTCACTCTCCCCCGCCCAGTATAAACCCACAGACCACGTCCATTACTTTGATGCTGGGTTTGGTAAAGAAGACTGCTCCCCCAACCCAAGCCCAATTTAATTTTCAAATAAATTTCTACCCTAACATCTAAACAATCTACATGGGCATTAGTTTAAATAATTTATTATTAGTCTAAACAATTCAAACCAAACTGGTTGATCGAATAAACCTTCATTATATGTATATCTTGATTTCATTTTTAATAAAGAAACTGCGTAAACGTGTTGACTTTGACAAGTGCAAAGATGTGTTTTAGGATCCCACAAGCAAAATTACTCATTCTACAAGGTGGGGCAAAAGTAATCACCCTATTGGAAACCCCTATAACTTTTCAAATGGCGCCAAATGTCAATCCAGTTTTGAAATTTGTGAAGTAAACAAAAACAGAATACAAATTGCAAAGCTATTAACTACTTTACTCTGTAAGAATGTAGAATAATTGTTTCCGTTTTTTGCGCAACAATTTGTCAGTTGTGTAGGTGCAGCATGAATTCTGTCTCATATTTACTGGCCATACAACATCAACTGGGCAAACACTACAGCATTTGCCCACTTGCCTTGAAGAACTTGGAACAACACAAGATTTCCCAAGGCTGGCCAGTCCCAGAGCTGCTGTTGTCCTAAATATCAAAGAGCAGCCCAGAACATTGATCAGATGACATGCCACACAATTGTTCATTAACCAGCGGTCCCTACACAGAATTTTGATGAAATATTTGAAGATGTTCCCTTAAAAGTGCATACAGTGAATAAGCTGTTAGCTGTTGACGGCCAAACATGTGTATTATACGCTCAAGCCACCCTGAATCTTAAAAAGGGTGGTCAAATTTTCATTAAAAATTATTATGAGTGATGAGGCTTATTTCCACTTTAGGATTATGTGAATAAATAAAAGAATTGTTTCTGGGGCACCAAAAATCTGTTTATCACCCACAAAAAATTATTACACTTGCTCAAAGTTACTATGTGTATTACAACTGAGATCAACACCTCACCTGCCAATATATGTCACAACATGCAAAGGACACTCATAGAGTTGCTCCATGACATATCTAACAACATTCTCTTTTCACTTAAAATATTGAGATACAGGTAATATTCCAAAAGTATAGAAGAGCCAATTCCAGGTGGCAATCATCTGAAAAGAATTTATAGTCAAACCATACTTGTATTATGCCACAATTTTACCTCCTTATGGATAAGTGACTCCCTTTTAGATTATAAAAGTGTTAAGTTATTAATAAAGATATCTTCTTACTCTTAATCTCTGTTTTTTCTTCTGGGCTGTTGTTATCAGGATCATCATTTCTGATGATCCTAACACACTGTCAGGGATCCAAGCCTGGGCAGCCAGCCCGTCATTTTCAGGGATTATGTGGACTGGATTTTTCCAGGCAGAGCCCACCACAAGATAGAAGCTAAATTAAATAGGTAAGAGATGGACTTCCCCACCCATTATCACAGGCCGGCAGCTGGGATTATAGTATCAATCACCCCTGTGAGGGTGATATACACAATTCTAACCAGCTTGCTAGTGTGGTCAGTTAGGAGGTCAGGCAAGGAAATGGGCATTGGCTTGGGAGTCACAGGCAGTTCTGTATCAAGTTTATAGGCAGGCAGGTAGTTGAGCTTCCCTCTAAATAATTTTTCCTTCTGATAGGATCCAGGGGCCTTGACGGTTGTATCTAACTGCAGATTCTATGTGGACCAAGGGATCTAGTTCAAGGATCTTTTCTGGGGTGTATTCCTTATACTTGGGTTTTAAAGAGTACTCTGTGAAGTAGATGGGACCAAAGGGAACACCTGGAGGATAGGAATCTATGGGCGGAAAGACAGGAGGACTAGATGATCTTGTACTGATTTGATAGAATACAAAGACAAAATAAGGCAGCAGCTGTGGGAACCAAAATAACATAACCTTTATTCAAAAATGGTGATAATTTTGTTGTGTGTGGTCCTTGGGTCTATATAACACCACAACTCTAATCTTAATACTTTCTTTGGGGGTGTTTATCAGGGCATTGAGAAATTTGAGGCCATGTGGTCTGGATGCTTGTGTTCAAAGACGGTGAAATGGGACCTGGTTCAGGAGTTCTCTCATTAGTCACTAATCTCAAATATGTGACTTGATTATCTTGTTCTCAGGTTGTTGTAATGGGGTCAGGCCCTGGGACTGCACTTACCTCAGGTGACACATCCTGATTGGCCACTGAGGCAGTCTCCAAGCCCATGAAGTAGACAATAGGGATTTCATTGCTTCCATTAGGCGCTTTGATTACTCCTCTATTTGGTGCAATGTTCCTTTGGTTTGGCTGGCTTCACCTTTTGGACAATCATTATTGGCTTCAGCTTTCTGGGGCTTGACCCCAGGAAAATACGGGCAGGTAGCCTCTCAGTCCTCAGGGCCAGCGGCCTACGGGGACTCAGGGTCAGGGTTTGAACCCCATCCCTTGGGCCTAGGTTTCAAGGGGAAGAAAATTGTCAATCCTGATACCATCCCCTTCTTTCCCTGAAAGCCCCTCCTTCAGGTCCTTATTGCCCAGGTAGATCTGGACAGCTTCCTTGGCATTTGCTAGGTTACTCAGGGGTTTGCAGGTACTTTTCTCTATTGGGCAATCATTTCATTTGACATAGTACTGGGGTTTTTGGTAACGGGTTCTGTTGCCATTTATTTATTTAACTCCATATTCTTCAGAACAGCCTGTTTTGATGGGCAGGGGGGCTTTCTTGAGTTATTGGTGGTAAAGCACTTTTTCATCATTTTTGAACAGCAGGGAGCAGTGGAATACATCATGGATTTTCCAGGAAGGGGGTAGGCCCAGTTTGAAGGCAACTTCTCCAACTAGTTTTATTATCTTGTGAGGGCCACTTATCCTGTGAGCTAGTTTCTTACAAGGTACATGTAGGGGTACATTCCAGGAATCTAGAAATACTTTGTCTCCCACTTGCAAGGACTTACCAGGTGTTTTTTTACAGCTGGAAAAGGCTTTGTATGTTTGTACTGAATGGTCCAGGTTGGCTAGTGTCAAAATAGCAGGCTTGACCCACCAACAAGGTTTTGAGTAAGCAAATTTGTGACCTGCAACCCAATTACCCAGTCACTCAGAGACAGACTAGGAAGTTAACTCAAATTTCCAAATCCAACAACATGAACAGATGATGATCCCTTAAGGTGGATACCTCAATTTGGCGCTTGACTCATTACCAGGATCAAGCCACCCCCTTCACCATCCCACTGTGTGATCAACGCTATCATGTTCCTGTTATCCATGAATCACATTAACTATATAATAATTATCTCTCAATAAAGAATATTATCTAGTGTCAGGGAACTAACCCTGATTGGCCAGCTTGCTAGCGTTTGGGAACTGGTGGGTTGCGGACTGGGTGGGCAGGGCCTACCAAAGGATTGATGCTAACTTAATGAGGTAGGACATTGACTTGCCACCTACAACCACGGACCGGCGGCAAGAACAATAGTATCTATTACTCCTGTGAGAGTAATATATACAGTTCCAAAAAGCTTGTTGGTATGGTCCAGTGAGAGCTCAGCAGTGGAGGCAGGCATTGGTTTGGGGGTGACAGGTGGCTCCATGTCCATTTGGTAGGCAGGAAGGAAGTTGTATTTATCTCTGAACAGGTAGGGTTTGGTAACATACCAAGGGCCTTCTTGGTTGTATCTGGTTAACTCTGTAGTTCTGGCCAAGGGATCCCGGGCTAGTATGTTATTGGTGCTATAGTCCTTGTACTCAGACTTTAAGGGCCACTCTGTGAAATGAACAGGACCAAAGGGAGCACCTGGCGGGCTGGCAGGGGGGTCAGATGATTTTTGAGTTAATTGTCAGAGGGCAATAATAAAATACGGCAATAATTGGGGGAGCCAATATCTCATAACCTTTATTTAAAAATGACAATGTGGGTTGATTTTAGCCTGGCAGGTATTTATACCACACTTCCTGGTTTCACTTCCTGGTTGGGGTTTCTGGGCTTGGGCAGGTTGGCATTGGGGGTTTCAGATGGCAGTGTGGCGCTTGGCACTGGTGGTTTGGCACTGGCTGCTTTGGAATGAGAAAACTTCAAATCCTTCTGTTTGTCAGACAGGTATTGGGTGCCTCTTCAGGTTCAGTGCCTCCCCTGGGACTTTGGGGGAGTTTGGAATATCTCTCATTGAGAAACTTGTGCATTTTACCAAGCAAACTGCCAGTGTCAGGCGTTGGCACCTCAGGGAAATTCTTGGCATCTTGCACTAGCGGTTTGCTTGCAGAATCCTGTGGGACCGCTAAGGGTTTGGGTCCTAGCGGACTGGTGGACTGGTAACAACTTTATCAATCAGTAGTGGGTTATTGGGTTCCCAGCCCATGGGTCTGGCGGTCTTTGAAGGGTTTTGTCCAGGGTTTAACTCTGGTTCTGTATTTTGAGATTTAGGAGCATCTAAATTGTCATTCCTGACATCTAGCTTCTAAATATTTCTCCCTTGTAACTCTGCTAAAACAGAACAGTTATGACACTAGTCAGGTGTTTTGTGTGTTGTAAATATGTTTGATCCAGGTGCATCCAGTAGTGTTGGTTTATTTCTCACCAATCTTGGAGTCCCAGGTAGGATCAAAACCATAGTTGGCTTTGAACAGGACATTCCAGTGGAGGCATGATCTTTACTGTTGTATGCAAACTTGGCCAAGGAAAGCATTTTAGCCAAATTTTCTTGGTCCGCATTGGCGTAGTATTGGAGGTATTGCTCAAGGATTTGGTTCACTCTTTCAGTTTGACAGTCTGTCTGTGGGTGGTATGAGGTTGATAAACAGCATTTGATTCCCAAGTCTTTTATCACTTGTGTCTAGTAGTTAGAGGTGAATTAGGGTCCTCTGTCTGAGATTATTTCTTTTGGTGATCCGTGCTGTGTGAGGATATGATCATGGAAGTGTTATGCTGTCTCAGCTGCCATGCAATGAGTGGTAGTTAGTACAAAGTAGGTGTTTTGGTGAAGCGGTCTATCATGACCAGGATTGCGTTAGAGGAGAGAAATGGGGAAAGTTCCATAATGTAGTCCATGGAAACAGATCTCCAGGGTCTATTAGGTATATCTAGGGGTCTTAGCAGCCCTTCAAGTTTGTTTCTGCAAGTTTTGGTACGTCCGTGGGTCTCACATCCCTTCAGGTACTCACTCACTTCTTGGTCCATCTTAGGCCATGCAAAGTTTATTTTGATGCTCCAGAGGGTCTTGAGTCTCCATAGGTGCCCAGCCATTTTAAAACTCTGATAGTCTCTCAAGATATTGGTTCTGATGTTTTTTTCAGGTGCAAAAATCCTGTTGTGGGGTATTAGTGCCATGGCAACCTCCAGAATTAACTCATACAGAATGGAACATCCTCCATGTTGACAATTCTCAAAAATCTTTTTCTTATTTTCAATATTAAATATTTTTTCTTGATTAAATAATTAACACTGATAATAGAAGCAATGTTTGATTTTTATTCTGAGCTTTTAATTAAAATTATAAAAGATAAAGTAAAAACAAATTTTGAAATTGTCAACATGGAGGATGTTCCATTCTGTATGAGTTAATTCTGGAGGTTGCCAGTGCTGTCCCCTTAACAAGTAGCCTTTCTGGTAGTGAGTGCTATCCAGGGATTTGGAGAGGTCAGAGATCATGGTCTTGAATTTTTCAAGAGTTTGGGATTTTAGTACCTCACTTTTGCTGGCTCTGATCTTCATTACTCCCAGGTAGATGCCCAGCCTCACTGGGTCCAAGAGGACTTGGGTATTTTGGTTGCAAGTTTCATTGTGGGTAGGAACCAGGTCAACTCTTCTACTTAGAGCATTGGGGACCATATTGACCTTTCCAAGTTTGTAATCAATGATGAGAACGTAGTCAGCTAGCTCTAAGGCCCATCTTTCCTACCTCTGGCTCAATTGTCTTTGCTTGAAGAAATATACCAGGTTTTTGTGATCAGTGAGGACCTTTACCAGGAACTTGGTACCACACAGGTATATTTTCCAGTGTTTCAGAGTTTTCATGATTGTGAGCATTTCTTTGTTTTAGATTGGATTTTTTTCTTTGGCTGGTAGCATCTTCTTGGAGTAATATGCTACAGGATGTAGCATAATATCCCCTCTTTCCTGAAGAAGGACCCCATTCACCACAAAGTCAGACATGTCAGTTTCCAGAACAAAGGGTTTGGATGGGTTGTACATTATAAGGACAGGGGCATTTGTGAATCCTCTCTTCAGGGTCTCAAACAAGGAGGTATTTTTTTGGTCCAGATGAAGGTGACCTTGGTGGAGCATAGTCTTGTCAATGTTAATGTGATAAGAGAAAATTTTGGATGAAATCTCTGCAATAGTTGGTTTAGTCCCAGGGAGCTCTTAACATCTTTCCAGCAGGTGAGCATAGGCCTGCTGGTTACTGCATCAACTTTATCCTGGGATATTGTGAAGCCACTGGTCTTGACCACATAGACCAAGAACTCCACTTCCAATTGGAAGAATTCACATTTCTTGAGCTTTGCGTGGAGGTGGGCCTGTGCAAGATTGTCAAGGATCAGGTCAATATGACACAAGTGTCCTTTGTGGTATTTGCTGTATATCATGATGCTGTCAAGGTAGATAATTTAGAACTGGTTCAGGTATTCACCCAGTATGGTGTTTATCATTATTTGGAACATGCTTGGGGCATTGCATAAACCAAAAGGCATCACTAAGTATTTGTAAAGGCCATATCTGGTCTTGAAAGCTGTCTTTTGCTCATCTCCTTCCTTGATGTGTATTTGGTTAAATGCAATGTGGAGGCCAATTTTCAAATATACCTGGGCGCTAGTAAGAACTTCACATAGATCATTGGCATTTGGAATAGGGTATTAGTTTTTGTAGTGATGTTATTTAACTTCTGATTGTTCACACAAGGTTGCATGCTCCCATTTTTCTTTCCCACAAACAGTATTGGAGATGATCAGGGTGCTTTTGATACCCTGATGAAACCCTTTGCAGCCATCTCCTTTAGATATGTCTTGAGGGCAATCTTTTCCTTGTGATTGCAGCTGTAGATTGGGCCACAGCTGGGTTGTGTGTTGGTTAGCAGCTCAATAGCAGGATTGTATATGGAGTGTTTAGAGAGCAGGCCCACTGTGCTCTTGTCAAATACATGGTTCCATTTTGCTAGGGGGCAAGGACAGTCCCCACACTGGGCTCTATTTGTATGATCATGAGCCCTTGGGTGGGTAATTTTTCTGGATTGGTGCAAAAGGGTATGGTGTCAAGGTTTACTTTGTCCCCCAGGGTGGCAGTTGGCTCTCAGTAGTTAAGGATGAGGCAATGCCTATCCAACCAGGAGTCTTCAAGGATGTGGGGGTGTGGTAACCCTTTTAGCAGGATGAAAGACAAAGGGTACCTATTACTCCCTATGACTAGGGGCAGTTTTTATTCACATTTGTATCCCTTGTCCTTGGTGCTGTTTCCCATTATGATCTTTAGGCAGTTCTTTGACACAGACAGGCCTAACTCTTGAGCTAGGTCCATGTTAATAAAGCTCTTGTCTGCCCCAGTGTCAATGAAAGCCTTTAATTTACAGAGGGTTCCATTGATGTTAACTGATATAAGGATAAACTTATAAGACTATAAGAAAGCTTTATTTGGGCCAAAGAAATAGGTGTAGCGTTTTTATTAGGGCAGACTATGATCAAGTGACCTGCTTCATGGCAGTGAAAACAGATTTTTTCTATGTTATGTTTTTGGAGTTCTTTGGGGGCCATCCCAGCTCTGTGAGGAGTGGGGGGTTGATTTTGGCTGTGCTGTTCTGGGCTGGTGCTCTCTTGGTTTTTGCTGGGGCCTTTGCATAGAGAGACCAGTTTGTCTAAGCTGAGAGTGGGGTGTGTGTTTTAGAAGATCCTTAATGACTAGGTTTACTCCCTTTTGGAAGATAATGGCTACTTGTTTGTCCTCAAGCTGGGTAAATGTTTTTAGCTTGATAAATTTGTCACTGTACGTCTGGATGAGTTGAGAGCCCTATTTGATTTCTAACAAGGAGTTTAGGGTGTAGTATCTGGTGTTGAAATCTTCACCTGTGGCCATCAATTCTGCTTCAAACTTGGTATAGTCCAGGCAGAATTCCATGTCTTCTTCTGTGGCCTTGCCAAACCAGTCTAAGGCATCTCCAAAGAGCATGGCTGTAACCCCAAGTAACTTCTTGGTGTCATTGGAGTAGGATAGGGTGTTGGCTTGAAAGTGTAGGCAGAGGACTGTCATGGTGTGGTGGGCTTCTTTGAGGGTGAGTTTACCTATTTGGGTCATTTCCACCTTGGTGAGGGATTGGTTGAAAATCACGTTCTACACCTGGAAGGAGGGACCTTTTGCAGTATCGGAGGTGGTGGTGATGTTGGTTTTCTTAGGGTTGTTCAGGTTCACATTCTTCCATATGGAAGAGATCAGGTTCCTGGTCATCTTAAAGGTGTAATAAGTGATTATCATTACAAAAAGTTAATATATGCCCCAATAATTATCAACATCTTGGGGCTCAGGGTACCATGTTTAAAATAGATTGCCATAATGTCAGGGATCCAAGCTTGGGCTGCCAGTCTGTCATTTTCAGGGATTATGTAGGCAGGGTTTTTTGCAGGCAGAGCCTGCCACAAGATAGGAGCTAACTTAAATAGATAATAGAAGGACTTTCTCACCCAGTATCACAGGCCAGCGGCCGGGATTATAGTGTCAATCACCCCTGTGAGGGTGATATACACAATCCCAAAAAGCTTGTTAGTGTGGTCAGTTGGGAGGTCAGGCAAGGATGCAGGCATTGGCTTGGGGGTCACAGGAGGTTCCATATCAAGTTTATAGGCAGGAAGGTAGTTGAACTTGTCTCTAAACAATTGTGGTTCTGATAGGACCCAGGGGCCTTGACAGTTGTATATAACTGCAGATTTTATGCAGACCAAGGGATCTAGTTCAAGGATATTTTCTGGGGTGTATTCCTTATACTTGGGTTTTAAAGGGTACTCCATGAAGTAGAAAGGATCAAAGGGAACACCTGGAGGACAGGAATCTGTGGGCAGAAAGGCAGGAGGGCTGTTTGATCTTTTACTGAATTGATAGATGGGAAAGATAAAATAAGAAAGCAGCTATGGAAGCCAAAATAGCATAACCTTTATTCAAAAATGGTGATAAGTTTGGAGCACAGGGTCCTATAGTCTATATAACATGTCACTTCCAAACTTAGTATTTCCTATGAAGGGGCTCATCAGGGCATTAGGAAATGTGAGGCCAGGTGGTCTGGACGCTTGGATTTAAAGGCGGTGAAATGACACCTGGGCTGGGAGTTCTCTCATTAGTCACTAATCTCAAATCTGTGACTTGATTCTTTTTTTCTCAGGTTTTTATAATGGGGTCAGGCCCTGGGCCCTCACTTACCTCAGGTGATTGTCAGAGATTCCTTACCTGACTCCATTTATTTGATTGGTAAATTGGGAAATGAGACCAAGAGACAACCACACAACAAAAATACTTTGGACACCAGTTGGTTCCCTAACCCTGGTTGGAACAGGATTTGAACCCAGGACCCTAAGAATGAACCTAGTGTTAGTACAGAAGCAACCATTCCTTTTAATTTACCTATTTATAGCAGCCTAATTGATTTGTCTTTTGCTTTTGAACTTCAATTTGTTTTCAAAAAGGTTAATAGTATAAAGGACAACATCACTTACTGCTTGCCTTCTGATTGGCTGCCCAAATCATGCCTGCCGCTCTGGTACCCGCTTTTCACTCATTTGGACCAAGCTCTGTACTGGAATATCATGGATAACCACTGGGGGCACCGCTTAATTGTTTCTAGCCTTTTGGATTATCAGTATTGTCTTTCCTTATATAAGTGCCTTATATATTTCATTAAGTTCCATACCCACTCAGACATGGTAAGATTATTAATTTCAACCATAAGTTCAGTGAAACAGCAATGTAAATCCCCTCTTATCACTTCACCCTCTTAAATGTTCTCAGCCATCTATTAGGGTATTTAAGAGTACCATATCTACTACGTCTACTTGTTCCAACAATAAAGACTTTATCCATTCTACATTTGCCACACCTACCTTCTGATCTCTTATTTTGAAGCCAGGAAAGGAATTCTATTCTTGTTCTGGTTTCTAGCTGCCTTCTTTTCTGTGGTGTTATCCTTAGAGAACCCAATACCAACTACTGACTGGCACAATTCCTCTCCCAACAATGCTCACCAAAAGGAATCTCTAGCCCATGGATGGTTTAAGTACCCTTCTGGCCACTGGGGACGTAAATTCCATTATGGTTGTTCTTTCACTCCTCCTCCCGCAGAACCTTTGTTGGTTAGACCCTATGCCTCCTTCTATCTGTTAACATACATGGTGGGATATTATTTGCTTGGTTGCTTCAGCTCTATGCTGGGAAGATTTGCCTACCTGGAATACTTAGGTCATCTTGCAATGATCACAGTACCTGTTGATTCAGTAATAGCAGGGCTCAACTTAGGGGCCTTGGTCCACCAAATAGGGAACTTGTTTCCTGTTAAGTGAGTCCCTGATAGTGAGACATCCTGATTGGCCACTGAGGCAGTCTCCAAGCCCATGAAGAAGACAGTAGGGATTTCATTACTTTCATTAGGCGCCTTGATTACTCCTCTATTTGGTGCAATGATTCCTTTGGTTTGGCTGGCTCTACCTTTTGGACAATTATTCTTGGCTTCAGCTTGTGGGGGCTCAACCCCAAGAAAACGTGGGCAGGCAGGCAACCCCTTGATGCTCAGGTCTGGCATCCTGCAGGGACTCAGGGTCAGGGTTTGAATCCCACCCTTGGGCCCAGGTTTCAAGGGAAAGAAAATTGTCAATACTGACACACTCACCATATTAATGGACTCTAACAGTCAGCTCTTCTTCTCCCTGATAATGGTTTTGATACATGGGATAACATTTCTAAGATTAGGGAGGAAATTCAAAGAAAGTGATTTAAATCACTTTATTAATTTGGGTAAACTTAATTTAAATTCAAACACAGGGGTTGAACCCAAAACCTCCTCTGAACAGGTTCCATGATTGAATTTAAGTTTGAAAAATCATTTAAACACAATTATTAAGTGTATAAGTATTGAAATTACCTTGCTCCAGTCAATTAAATGTTACACTTTTTGCTGATAATTCAGTTGATTGTTTGAAATCCAAGCCAGGCTCTGTACTCCAGGATATCCCCTTTTATAAGTTAGAGCTGAAGTTTAAACCAATTGACTGTTTAAAGACAGTTGACATTCCAGTTGGCTCCAAGCTCAATTTTGAGAAGATCCATATGGGAAAGGGTAGTTAGGAAGACTATTAAACTTAAATAAGACTGTTTGATAACCTTGGTAAAAGATTTCTTTAAACTGTTGCAAGTTCCTCAAACTAGCTCTAACTTACCATTTTCCCTGCCATTACCACTATATATTCCAGCTCTATCCAATATTCACAATTTCTCAATCAACAACAATATTAAACCTTTCATCTTAACCTTTATTGTTTGCAAGACTACCCTTAATATAACCATGAGACCACCAAATCTTTCTGTCTTAGGAAGTATTGGGTTTAAATGGTTATTAATCATAATTATTTTGCATATTGTACACTCCAGCGTTAATATGGACTACAGACCTGGTTCTGGAACCAAGACTTAATACTGTCAAGATGAAAAGTGGGCTCCTGTAGTTCCTGGGAAATGATATACTGCCCCTTGTTCTCTGGAAATACTCCCATCAAGTAAAAGATTCAGGCAGCCCCAAAGAAATCCATTTCTACCACTGTCTTTCATCCATTTGCTACTGCCTTCTTGTTGTCCTACTTGGGATCATACATGTTTCTTGGATAATTCAACTCTCTCCTTGTTCAATATTGCCTGTTGGTGAGTTATTCCATCTGAGAATGGTATTGTTGCACATCAGTTCTATGTTGAGTTGTTTAAATCCTTATGCTTTCATCCACCAGGTTGGGAATTTTTTCCTGCAGGTTGGGCTCCTGAGAGTTTTCTTCCTCAATCCAAATACTGAACTACAATTAGTTCAGTTTCAACATGTGGTGTGCTGTTTAATATTGATGAGTCATCAGGCCACTTTTTTTTAGAATTCTATGGGCCAAACAACAAATTTGTATGGTACACACTACATAATCATGATTAATGAATTCTTTCTTTCTCAATTGTATTAATTGAGACTGAAAAACATGTGGTTCTAACAGGACTTTATAAAGGTGCACACTGTGTGAACCATAACTAATATTCTGAAGGAAGTATATTCAGGTTGTTTAATATCTTGTTTTGGTGATTTGCACTGGACAGCCAGATCAATCAATTTAAATGTACCAGATTGCTTGTATGGGGTTTTTAAGTTACAGGTTTATGTCAATCAGCCTCAGACTCCTTAAGTTCCTGAGGAAAAATTTCCAATAATGCAAGAGTGATGTAAAATGCCATAAAACAATACTGTATGGTCATCAACTCTGGCAGTGAATACTTGGTCATTATCATACTGTAGATTCAGAACCTAAAGGTAAAAGCGAAGGATTGTCAAATTCTTTTGTGTAAACTCACCAACTTACTGGAATATTTTTTATCCTTTTATATAAAAAAGTAAGTTATTATGGGATGAAAATTACTCCATTAAGTT
Source organism: Entomophthora muscae (assembly GCA_014839935.2). Lineage (NCBI taxonomy): Eukaryota > Fungi > Entomophthoromycota > Entomophthoromycetes > Entomophthorales > Entomophthoraceae > Entomophthora > Entomophthora muscae. The sequence goes on along the minus strand of QTSX02005264.1, from coordinate 1,069 downwards.
GGTGAGATCACGCAAAAGAATTTGAAAATCTCACATTTTTACCTTTAGGTTCTGAATTTACAGTATATTAGTTTAATAAAATAAATTCTAAGGGATTAAATGAAAAATCACAGGCAGAACCAAAGTTTTTCATTAAAAATTATCACAAAAGAACACTGAGTTATAACCTTTGCCCACCTTGTATAAGAATCAAGCATTTCAAATCCTAATAGAAACAATACTTGGACAAGCCCCCTTAATGACATAATATACATGGATAAAGTAGTTTTTAAAGCTATGGAGCTAAGCAAAAAAAACTGGGATTTAAGCAAAAAAATAACTTATCTGTAAGTGAAATCAACTCAGATGTAAACAAAATCAACACAAATCAGAAAAAAACATAAATTAACCCAATTCTATTCTAAATCAATATAAATTTATTGGGTTTTAATTTTTTACATCTGATTTCATTTTGTTCATATCTCAGTTAATTTTGTTTACAGATTTGTTATTTTTGCTTAGCAGCAGAGCTTTGAAAACTACTGTATATACTTCCAAAAAGTGTATATACTCAATTTTGGTGGGATACACCATCTAGAAAGACACCATCTCAAAAATTTGTCCAAAAACTCCATCTAGAAAGATGCCATCTCAAACCCTATCCCAGATTTCTGGCTAAACTGTGCCAGATAACTTAGAATATTAATAAAAGCCCCTAAAAAACTAAAAAAAGCATATTAATAGACTCAAAATCATTCAAAGATTCCAAATCTGCAATAAAAATGTGGGGTCGGCTAATATCAACTATAGTGTGCAAAGCTCCAAAGTCAACTCATTCTAAAACAGTGATATTCTTGTATTAAATTTTAACTCTATATTAAGAATATATATAAATATTAAAAAGTGTCAAGCAAAGCATACAAATAAACTCAAACTTATCTAAGAATTCTAAATATGCAATAAAAATATGGGGTTATTTAATACTAACTATAGTGTGCAAAGCTCCAAAGTCAACACATCCTAAAAACGGTGATACTTTTGTATTAAATTTTAACTCTATACTTAACATGTATATACTAAAAATAAAGTT